>CABFOW010001718.1:109359-132715 GCA_902141385.1 Timema californicum
TTTGTCTTCACTATCGATCACTTGGCTTTGTCTTCACTATCGATCACTTGGCTTTGTCTTCACTATCGATCCCTTGGCTTTGTCTTCACTATCGATCACTTGAATTTGTCTTCACTATCAATCACTTGGCTTTGTCTTTACTATCGATCACTTGATTTTGTCTTCCCTATCGATCCCTTGGCTTTGTCTTCACTATCGATCACTTGAATTTGTCTTCACTATCGATCCCTTGGCTTTGTCTTCACTATCGATCACTTGAATTTGTCTTCACTATCTATCACTTGGGTTTGTCTTCACTATATGTAGCTTGAGTCTATATTTCCTATTGATCAGTTGGATTTGTCTTGATTATAAATCTGTTATGTTTGTCTTTATTATCGATCACTTGTCTTTACTATCAATCACTAGGATTTGTCTTTATTATAAATCACTAAAGTTTGTATTTACTTTGTATCATTTGAGTTTGTCTTCTCTATCGATCAATTAGTTTGTATTCACTATGAATCACTTGGATTTGTCTTCACTTTCGATCACTTAAATTGATGTTTACTATCAATCACTTAGATTTAATTTCAACGATGACTGCTTGGATTTATCTTCACTATAGGCAACTTTAATCTTTCTTCACTAGCGATTGCTTGACTTTATCTTCACTGATAATTTCTTGAATTTATCATCACTAACCGTCACTTAGACTTATCTCCACGATCAATCACTTGGCTCTGTATTTACAATCGATCACTATGGTTTGTATTAGTATCAATCACAATAGTCTTAATTTACTATCGATAACTTTGGTTTGAATTAGTATCAATAAGTATGGTCACCATTTAATATTGATCCCCATGTTTTTATTAGTATCAATTACTATTATCTACATTTACTATCGATCACTATAGTATGTATTTACTATCGATCACTATAGTTTGTCTTTACTATCGATTAATTGGGTTTGTCTACCTAATCGATCACTTGGATTTATTTCCTTTAACTGTTCTTTGAATTTATCTACGCTAGCCACTAATTTAATTTACTTCATTAATGATCCCGTGGATTTATATGAACTATTAATAACTTCTACATATCTCCACTATCGATAACTTGAAAGCAATTATTATTTAGATTGATATTTTCTGAATGTTACTTAAATTGCTTTAAAAACTTTTTGAAAAATAGATAGTTATTAACAAATAATTTCAGTTGGTATAAAATGAGCCCACTCATCTATGGATCCTTGATTTTATTCTATGCGAAGCCAATAGTTAATCTTCTTTAAAATAAGTTTGTCTTTTTGCACAAACTGTTAAAATGATGTACTACACTTAGCTGTTGTACCTGTCCTAGAATTAATTGGTGTTAATTTGTCATAAACAAACTGATAGCAAACCAACAACGTTTAATTAATGCAGACCCAACTCGGTGGCGTAGTTGGCTAACGCGCTAGTCGTGTTGAGCTCGACCACCGAGGACGGGGAGATCGAGGTTCGAATCTCGGTCGGGTTAACTAGGGGGTAGAGGGGTTCCTAAATGGTTTTCCACTCTCCCTCCACGCAAATGTGGGTTCACTTCCTCTAATTCAACCTTCCAAATTCCCAATCCATTAGCGTAATTAGTACTTAAAGCGTATAACCCGAACGGGCAGTAAGACGCGGTGCTAAATAATAATAATAATTAATAGGTGACCTGGCGGTCTAGGGGTAAGGTGTCAGACTTCTATNACACATTAGCGTAAGTGCGTATAACCCGAACGGGTAGTAAGACGCGGTGCTAATAATAATAATAATAATAAAAATAATAATTAATGCAGGAAGAAGTCGAGGATAAGTATAAGTATCTACGCAAATATTTATCCACACAAGGGGAAGACAATGTGTGGGAAGTAAACCATTCCTATTGCAGCCAACCAGGCATGAACGTTGGCCTAGATGTACAAGAGACAGGTACAGTATAAGGCAGGAACAGCGATACTTTTCCGAAAAGTGTGATGAATTTTTAATTAGTCCAGTGTGCCATCTCTTATTTACGTTTATTATTTAAAAATCAAAACTTATTGGATATTATGAAATGCTAAGAACAGCTCGAATAAAATTGTAAATATTTTAATAATGACTAGATTTTAAATAATTAAAATTTGTAACATTATCAAAGTGAGTGTCTTAGACAATTTTAATGGCATTAACTTTTCTTTATGTAAAAACATTGAAAGTAACATACAATAAACATATTTATAAATGTTAAACTCAAAAAATTATGCAATATTTTCTATTATAGTTTAAAAATTGTTGTATTTTGCTTGTCAGGATATATATAGGGTTCATAACTTGTCTTCAACAACACACACGAGTTCTACCCGTTGACTAACTTCACAAAGTTTATTTTGACATGTGAATGGCAAGGCTATCGAAATATTGTCTTCAAAAGTAGTAACACGTTGGGGAAAGGTTTATTAAGTGTTTATTTCATTTTATATCGGCGTGCAATATATTTTCCATCCGTAGTAAAGGGATAGCAACAGTTATGACTGCTTTAAAATTAAAAGTTACAGAATAAAATTGGGAGAAAAATCTCTAACGCTCTATAAAATAAAGGAAATAGCAAAAGATTCGTAATGTTTAAGGCGACTTCTAAAGCAGCGTCCTAACTAGCGGGCCGAGCCTGGTTAACGATGAATAAACGGGTTCGTCAGAATGCTGGCGGCAACCCAGTGAATGTCTATATTTCGACGAACATCAAAGGATGCTACGAGGCTCGGCTCAAAACTCACTGGACGGCGCTGCGAGCCGAACCAATTGCAACTTTAAATTATTGTTTATTTCTAACTAACTTTTTGTCACATGCAATTAAAATATTAGCTGAGAAACTGCGTATTGTAAATTTTACTACACCTTGAAATTTTGTTTGATTTTGTTGTTGTTGTAATTGACACATTAAATAGTAACAGCTTACTCGTTTTATAAAAGGCCGAGAGAAATAAATAAAAATTAATTTAATCTTTAAAAATTATATATTATATTAGAAACAATAGTTACAGTTACATGATTACTCGCGTGTTGTAAATTGTACAACGATGGTAATAATTTTTCTTAGAAAGTTTGTTGTACATTTAAAATAAGTTTGAAACTGCCTCTGCGGAAGAAAGGGGTGGACCAAGAATAGACTGTCACCCCGGGTAGATTTTGTCTCCCAGCCCGCTTTGGTGGCGTAGTAGTCTAACGCGTCAATCTCGTATTAGACTGGCGTGCCAAGGCGGGGAGATCAGAGTAAGAATCCCGGTCGGGTCTATTGAGGGAGGTTTTTAATATATCGTTTCTCACTTTCTTTCCACTCAAATGTGGGAGATTACCTCTAAAATGCTTCCTTCCTCATTTATACTCCATAAAATTACATATACTATTTTTTTAGAAACCTTAAATAGGTGTTGCAGACTAGTATAAGAGTCAATGGTTGTTAAGAAACGTATAAATGTTATTGTGAGTCTTTCTTGCACGCTTATGGATTCTCTTAAACGTGATTTTTTTTTTAACTTTTGGCTCAATCAAAATAATTAGATGCTTAATTAATTGGTGACATTCGGAGTTAAGTTTTTGTATTGNGCTCAATCAAAATAATTAGATGCTTAATTAATTGGTGACATTCGGAGTTAAGTTTTTGTATTGATCACTAATTTCTTGAAATTTATGTTAGTGGAGCAAACTATTTACACTATATTCCGCTCGCCTTTAGTTCATTTGAGTTTGCCACCATAACCTGTCGTGTTTTTTTTCTTTGTTGCAAGGTGTAAATAAATTATGCCACGGCAGCCAATTTTAATCTTTCCCTGTCCATTGTGTGTTTCATCCACCATAATTCATCAAGCAAAATATGGCTCGCAGAAATGTTGAGGTGCGGCTCGCTAGTCTGGACGCAGCTTAATAGTCAAGGCTGGTAGTGCGTTTTAGTTGAATTTAAAGTTTATTTTGCTCTTGATTTAAGCCTAGGACGAGGAACACTAATAATTTGTTGCTGTTTAACGATTGACCGTTTAGTAGAATACTTGAGATGCTGTTGTGTTTAGTTTCTAAAATAAAAATAAAGCTATAATTAGGTTTATTATTAATTGTATATTATTTACTATTTGCGATCACGCTCATTAAGAATAAAAGGTTTCACTCTGAAACATGTAGACCTAAGAGAATGTAATACAAATAGATATTAAAAACATATTTTAAATGTTAAAGCATTTAGTAAAAAGAAATAAAAAAACTCGCTTTGAAACAACACAGTTAGGACGTTCACAACAATTGTCTAAATTTGACAAACTTGTTGCATGAAATACAATTGGTAAGATAAACAACGTTAACTATCGAACATATATCACATAAAAATACACAACTCGTTAATATTTCAGGTGAAACATATTGAAGATATGTGAAGGTACAGAACAGGACACGTGGTTTAAAGAAGGTCCACATTAACTATTACTTTTAAATACATTTAATATACGAATATATAAGACCCACTTCGGTGGCCACTCGGTCTAAGGCGTCACTCTCACAATAGATTGGACTACCGATGATGGGGAAATCGGGGTTTGAGTACCGGTCAGATTTACTAAGGGCGGTTTTTACCTAAATGGTTATCCAATCTAGCTCCACCCAAATGCGGGTACACTTATTTTAAATTCAACCTTACTCATTCCTAAAACATTAGCGTAGCTAGTAACCTACATATGCGTGTTGCTTGAACTGTTAGTAAGACGTAGTGTTACAAAAAATGCATATATACAAAAATACCTAAAGGTTAATGGAGTCAGTAGTGTATGTGTTGATTTGTTTCTAAACTAAATCATTTATAAATAAAAAGCCAGGCCCCCACCGTGGTTCGGATTCCACGTTAAACTGTAGGTCCTCCATTTCATCTCACAATCACCCTACTATTACACATTAGCGTAAGAGAGTATAACCCGAACGGGTAGTAAGACGCGGTGCTAATAATAATAATAATAATTTATAAATAAAATTTCTATAAAATATCATAAAATAAAAATTAGTAATGATACAGTTCAATTTTTATAGCGTGGCCCTTCCTTGTATGACAGCTAGAAATATTACTATATATACTCTCACGTACTAATACGTCAAGACGTGTATGGTATGGTATATGCAGCTGTTCGGTAAATAATATATCTATAAAATAAAATTAGTAAAAAATAACATTTTATAAATTTTCAAAAATATATGTTCGTATTTTCTATAAGGTCCTTTCTATTAAAATTGTACCATTATAATATTGTGTGTAAATATAATGACATTGACAACATACATGTAGCTAAGGCTGTCCTAGCTGCAAACATGTTGGTAAACTTGAAGCGGCTACAAGGTGGTGATAATGTTACTGCTCTAGACTCAAGAAGACTCAACACTAAAAGGTTGTAACCGTAGAGCAACATCCCTATTTATACAACTTTTATCTTAAGAGGGGACATCACACACAACAAAATGATGTCATAAGTTGAGGTTAAACTAGAATGAAATAAACTGTAATTGAATGATTAGAGTTATATTTTAAAAATAGTTATGATATTAAAAATAAAAGCCAGACATTGCCTAATTTAAAAATAAATACAGCTAGTTTTCTGCACTGGATAAGGCTGCAAACTGTGGTAATCTCAAATATATAATTTGATAAAATAATACAGACTTAGATAATGCTTGATAATACGGATAAATAGAATGCAAACAGTTGAATATAAGAAGAAGTGATTGTTAATGCGTCATAGCATTATTTTTAATTAAAGTCAAAACATTAGATAAAACATACAATGATATGAGTAAAATAATTAAAAAGTAAAGTAATATATAATATGTTTACTATAATCTCTAATTATTTATAAGCTAGTAAGTAGTAACTAAATAGCTACGTGTTTAGGTGGTCGAAATATCCAAGCAGTCATTATTGCACTAGACTTGGCTGCCGAATATGGAGAGATTGAGGTTTGAACCTCAGTTGAGTGTTCTGAAAGGGTTTTTTCCTAAATGATTCTCCACTATCTTGATACGCAAATTCAGGTACATTTTATATAAATTCGACCTTCCTAATCACTAACACAATGTCGTGATTATTATAACCTATATACGTATAACACAAACGGGTAGTAGAACGTGGTGACAAAAAAAACAACAACTAAATATCAATGTATATGAAATACTTTATATAGACACACTATATGGTCTAATCTAAGGCATTATATTCCCATTTATAATGGACAGCGTTGTCAAAGAGTCCGGGGCTCGAATCCTAGCAGTGTACACAAGGAACTGTTTCCTAACACTGATGTTCATTGAGAATTTCCCACACTTATTTTAGGCTAATGCGAGTACATTTTTTCTAAACCATCATTATCATCTCTACCCCTAATATTATGTCGTTAATAAGCCTTGTGTCGAATGAATCGAATAAAACCAAATAAGTGTAAAGTACTTGGCATTAAAGAGTGATGACCTCTCTTAAGTGATAATCATACAATGGAAGTATATTTAAGCCACAACATATTCCAGACAAACCGAAAGAAGACACGTAATATGATACAACCCTTTGGTTCGGGGAGAATTTAGTGTGTTTTTTTGCGCTATGGTGTCCATGGCCGGGGGGTAAAGTTTCATTCGCGTTCCGAGTTGTTTACATTCTGTGTAGACACGGAACAATACACACTTCCAATGACATATTCGTGGAAATAATAACATTAGTTGGAAGGTGAGGGGGGTGGAGGGGTGCGACACAAGTTTAATAGATACCCGCAGCTCTTAAAATATTACAAACAGCTATTGATATAGACGCTAGGAAAAATATAAACAATACATCGCGTTCATTTTCTCGACTTGCACGACACCTCACTAGCGTGATCTATGTGACCATTGCCTTCACTATGAGTTTTCTACTAACACGCGTGGAAAACTAGTATCTGAAGCCTTCTAATTATTTATTTGATTAATTATTTAACGTGCACTTTTTGAACCGACTGATTTATATCAGAATACTGAACTATGACTTAAATCTTGAACAGACACAACACCCAACGCCCCAGCCTTTCGTTCACAACTGTGAAAGAGGATAATCATCCCACCAATTATACATTTTTCGGCTAGGCCAGGAATAGAAACCGGGACCCTGATCTCAGTAAACATGTTACTAATTGAGCTAAGGTGTCGGATCATAAATTAAATGTGTAAGAATAATTATTGTTCTCAATGATAGTTGTTAAAACACAACTCAGATTTAGCCTAACTGTAAACATGTTTACATATACTTTAATTTAGTTGAGGTTATTATTAAAATTAACTTAATAAAATAGTATTATTTTTATACACCGTGCATGAAATTAGCTTTGCCATTTCAGAATAAAAATGTATGTTGATTTATTTGAGCTATTTGACGTACATTTTCTGAACTGACTGATTATATCAGCTTACGAGAACTTCTATGAGCGAGAGATAAAAGACCTACCAATTTTTCAGGAAAAGGTATTTTCACATAATTTCCTGGAATATAATAAATGCTACACTCGGCATGGGATAGACGGCTTTTCTTCCCCTCCGAAGGAAGTCGTGCTACGGGGTTTTATCACTTGAGAAGAATCTGTCGACCCTGACTGGGCTTGAACTCGCACACTTCGTGGTACTGAGCAGATCATCTTACCCTGAGACCACCGAAGTTGACTACAAATTAGGTTAATAATAATTATAATAGTAATACTTAGCACCGCGTCTTTCTAATCGTTCGAGTTTTACACTTAAGTACTAATTACACTAATGGGTTAGGAATTGGTAAAGTTGAATTTAGTGGAAGTGAACTTACAATTGCGTTGAGGGAGAGTGGAAAATCATTTAAAGAAAAAACCCTCCAGTTCACACGAGCAAGATTCGAAACTCGATCTCCCCGTCCTCGGCAGTCTATCGTAACACAATAATTGCTCGTTAGCTAGCTACGCCACCGAGGCGGGTCATAGTATATGATTTTACGGTTAGCGTTTGTAGCATTTTGCTTTACTCATTATGTATAATTTCATAAGCATTAATACTATAAATTAAAGTGACAATTTCAGAACACATGATTTAACGTAAAAAATATATAATAATTGTTTTAGAAATTTTTATAAATGTAAAAAAAAATCTATATAAATCAGATTGGAAGTCGTTGAGTGCTATTTTCATTTAATTAATAAAATATTCAATTTTAGTATAGTTCATGTATAAAACATCTTTATAAATTGTAAAATAATATTTTTTTTTAGTTCTACATTACAAATTAAGTAAATATTGTTTACATTAATTTGTTTTGTAAAGAAGGTAGCACGTTTGCTCCCATTTATATGTTCAAAAAAGGAAGAAGGAATAGATTAACCTTGCGTTTGCTATAAATTAAATCTATAGTTTTATCCCTTAATGTTAAGGAGTAGGAATACATTAATAAATTGTTCACTCATACAAGTTTTCAATTAATTTAATAACCATTGCTCTTCTTTTTATCTTAAATGCTTGCGAGCGATTTCAAAACAAAGTATCATAGATAGATAACAATGAAAGCTTTTGATAGAGTAACATATTGTGCACAGACCATCAATGAATAACTAGAATATATAATATATACATCCATATTAAAAGTAGTTTCTCCTTCACTATATCAGCAACGTTTACCAGAAGAAAGGAAAAAAACAAAAGGACGGAGGATTTAGAAAGGAAATTTTATCTTTAAGATGCTAATAGCTCTATTTTCCATAGTAAACACAAACATCGTGATAAAAATATCGAAATAATGATTAAATGTGCATTCGAAGTAAGTGTTTGTTAAGACATTTTAACTAAGCTATTTTTAATGATCAATGAAAACTATTACACTTCAAAAACAATAAAAATGGCCCCTAATTAATTTAAAACTTTCTTTTATGACATTATTAAAAATTATATGTCTTTGCCTGAGGAAGCTTGTATATAGATTTATAATAATGTATTTGATCCAAAAATTGCTTCATTTAGTGTAAAACGCCGCTAAAATTGAGAGCTAATTTCTTACTTCATGTATTTTCTAAAAATTAAAAAGCCTATAGAAACATTTTGATATTTTTCATATCTATTTTGGTATGAACCATAGTTTGAAATATAAAACCACTTCTTGAATAACATGGGATTTCTGGAGGTCCGTTACGCGTATCAACGCGCCGGTAAATATAGGTCCTCCAAGGAATAAAAACATATCTTCGAGGTGATGTTTTTTTAACTATTCTTGATATATAATTTAGCAATAAAATGTTGATTCTCGCGGGTGGCTCAAAAGGAAATACTTTAGTCATTTCAGATGTACTAAAATTACTTTTGAGAGACATCAGAAATAAATTATTTTATTTGTAAAATGAAACTTAAATAGTTATCAGCAACTTAAAGTATAAACTCTCAATTTATCAGTTTTTATAAACTTTTGATAACCAAGTTCTTCGATGATTTTGAAGGATCGTGGTCAAAAAAGTGTTAAGGTAGTTCGATAGTAAAATTTCGATTGCATAGTTCTAATTTTTAGAAATTATCTATAAATAGTGATTCAATGGTTTCAAATCATTACAGTTCACGTGTTATAAGTGGTTAAACTTGATATTTTACGCTTTTTGCATACCATTTTTAAATTAAAGTAATATATCGGTTGAAATTTAGTAACTAGACATTCATGCAAGGTGTACACCATGAAATATTTATAATATCAATATTAATAATAATAATGATAATGTTCATATTATAAATATTTATAATACAAACACTGCAAAACTGGGCAACCACATGATAAGGAAAGAAATAACGGGGATTACCCAGAATATTAAAACATAAGCACAGAATTAAACATTTTCATTCGGAACTATTTTTTTAAATTTATATAATACACTTAACAATAAAAAAAAAATACCTGTCTGTCCCTTCCTGGGTTTTTAAATATATTTTTCCAACATATGGGTGCTCACGCAGATAATTATAAAAACGATAACATTTATAACAGTTTTGTTTGAATTATTGTAGAAGCTACCTACAGGTACATAATCGAAGGCTAAATAATATTTTTAGCTGAACATCTTTCAATACAATATCACACTGGGTTCCCAATACTTACAATATATTGATTCAAAATAACAGAAATAGCTAGTTAATTATTTTTGTTTGCTTCAACCTACATATTATGCAAATCTGAAAAGCAAAATTATTACTAGTATGAATATTTAAATGATTATTACATAATTTCAGTAATAAGAGGAATATTTCTAGAAACAATTTTAGATTATTTTCAAGTATAGGGGTACATTTTAAATGGCTGGGAATCACAAAGGAAAAAGTATAAAACGCCTTAATTTATATTTTAAAACTATTAGTATTCAAACATTTTTGGTTTGAATTAAGAAGTATATGCAAAACACGTTCCTTGGTGATATTGGAGTGTAAATTGTTTAGATAGAACACTAAAGAACACACAAACATATTTCTATGGACAAACTTTCACTGTCACAGACATCTTCATCAAGTCAAGAGATTAGACTGATGCTATTGGTCCAAAGCTGTGGACAGTAATCCTTGCAGTTCAACCAAGAGCATCAGTCTAATCTCTTGACTTGATGAAGATGTCTGTGACAGTGAAAGCTTGTCCTTCAAAATGTGTTTGTGTGTTTTTTAGTGTTCTATCTAAACCATTTCTACTCCAATATCACCAAGGTAAGTGTGTGGCTATCCTAGTGATGTATCCTAGTGCTCTATTCCAAAATAACCTATTCAAATATTTAGAGAACATCATTATATGAAAAAATTAAAACATACAAATTTTGAATAATGTGATCCACTTAGAAAAAATAGTACTTAATATTTTCCTCGCTTGGCCAGTCTCACAATGTTTAATTACACCCTATCTACAGTAGGAGATTTGGTGAGTGAAAGCAGAAGGTTCTTTATTACAAACATTGGCTGGAAGTGCCTAATGTCAACCTATTCGGGACATTCTTCTGTCACTTACCTACACTGCCATCGTAGAGTGGGTGTAGGCTGAGAGATCGCTCAACATTGTAAGCGTGTTACGAACTATCCGTGTATACAGGAGTGGTGTACCCCTCAAAAGAATTTTTTAGTTAGTATTAACAATAATAATCAAACAATTAAGCCAATTAAATCTATGTTATAGTCTCTACCAGTTGTATTGTCACGCAATATTTCAATAGCCAGGGGATTCACGCGTCAACCAATTACGGTCAAGAATTTATTTACACTTTTAACACGTAATTTAACTAACAAAAATTAACAATAACAAAAATATAGATAAACAATGAACTTTTATGCATATTTTTTTCTTCAAATTGTCTCGTTATTTGTAAATTACTCTAAAATTTAGAAAGAAAATTTTTGGTCAGAAAATCCCTAGGGGGAACCCTCCCCCCGTCCCTTGAGAACGCCGCACAGTGGGGAATTATCGCGGAAACGTGGCCAAAACCTAAAATTCAAACTTCTAATATCGACTTTATTTGTGGTAGGGTTTCAACTGTAGATAATCCCTGCATAAAATAGTGTTAGTCACGTTGGGATATCTTAACTACCTGAGCCTCTACTTCAGTTAAAAACTGACCGTTGTTTCCGTTTGAAGTGCCGCGCTACGGTAGTCCCAAATACCACGCTGAACTAAAGTGGATATAATTTGTGGAATACTTGTGAAAATCCAACTGTAAAAAGTTGATTCTATTCCTGGAGCTATGATTCTAATTTTACTGTATTTACTAATTTTGTGTTGATAATTAATACGTTTATATTCCACATGAAAATATGAGCTCGTAAAGATAATAATTAAATAGGGGTTTTATCACATTTAAATGTGAGTTTAGTTAGGCATTCCATACCATTCAACTAAATTTCGATGTTGTACTTTTAGTTTGTTGTTTTGGTGACTGGAATTTGCAACAAAATAGCTGCTAATATCTGCTAACCTTCGAGTTTGATCCTTTCGCTAGAAGTTTTGTTTTAAATATTTAATTTTAGTTGGAAATGATATTTTCGCTCTAACTTTTGTAAATGTGCAACTATCAAAATGGAACTTTTAATACAAACAAGCTAGGGTACAAACATGTTCATTATTGAGTTTGGAAAGACTCGGTAAAAGGATTAAGTTTTTATTAAATTTTGAAGTTTTTTTAAAAAACAAATAAAGAAGATAAAAGACTTTTTCAATTGGTAGATGATATTTCAAACCCGCGGATGAATAATATCTGAAACTTTAAATTTAAAAATGCCACCTACATATGGGAATCAAACCCAGTACCTTTGGCTTAGTATGCCATTGATCTTCACTGAGCTAACCAGGAATTGTCCTGTGACTAAGGTTATTCTTCATTAATGATGGATGGACTGACGGAACGATTCCTGGTTATCTCAGTAGTTAGAGCATTGGCGTACTAAGCCAAAGGCCCCGGGTGCGTTTCCAGTGTCCAGATGACATTTATTTTACATTTAAAGAATATGATATTTATATGAGGCTATAACAGTTACTAACAAATATAATAGATTGGCTATTCAAACCATAATGATTCGCGAATTCGTACAGTTGTAATTGTACATTTGGCAACATAAAGCCCTCCCGAGTCGAAGGCCGCTGCGTCATCTAATATCTCGCGATCTTAATTGATCATTAATATATATCTGACAATTTCCGCGCGTCCATCACAGACTCTGCCTTAAAATATGATTGAAGAATTACCCTGGGCACGGCACCATTTCTGGATAGCTCGGTGGTAAGAGCAATGGCGTACTTAATCAAAGGTCAGTGCTCAAGTATTATTATTTAATTTAGAGAATATTATATTTAAATGCGGCTTTAGCCGTAAACGACAAATATAATAGCCTGGCTATTTAATACAATACTAGAAAACCACCACCAAAAAAATAAAACAGCTCTCGCCAGAGGCCATAAAACTTCCACAAATGTGAAACAATCAGAAGAAACGTCACAGATTTCTAAAAAAAAACTGGCTGACTCATATTTTGAGTAAAGTACATGCCACTGTGTATGTGCTGAATGTGATGAGTTTGTATAGTCACCGGTGATTCTACAAAGTCACTGGTTCACTTGTGGATTCTAAACGATGTCTTTACTATTTCACATACTGTCCAAACATTTTACAAAATATCCGGCGAGCTTAAAAAAATGACCATCAACCGCCAGTGAATATTATTAAGTCACGTCATCATTAGGTTTGGTTAGGTCAGGCAAGTTAAGTTAGCTTTGACAAGCTTAGACTAGTTTATTTTAGCTTAGGTTAGGCTAGATTATTTTAGGTCAGTTTGAATTTATGTTCTATATGTTTATCCACATACACTAGATATTTTATAAAATCACCGGTAGATGTAGATAATACAGTTCATGTTTCATACTTTCACCAAACTGAATTAGGAAATTTATAAAATCACTGGTAAATTTAGATACATCCTTTTATTTGTTAAATAAACTATCACTTTCAGTGATTCTATACATCCACTGGTTATTTTACAAAATAACCAATTCGGCAAATTCACAGTAACATATTATATGTAGTAAAAGTACTGTATATAAATTGTCGTTTGTTTTCACATAGAAATTTTCAATTTTCAGTTTTGTATTTTTGCACACTTTTTGTATCTGTATCTAAAATATATTTTTATATCAAATAATCTGTGATTATTGATTTCCGTATACCCTGGCATGTGTTTTTCTGTTGGACACAAGCAAATAAATGAATAAATACACAAATAAATAATGTAGGTTATGCTACTGATATTAAAAATTATGTTTATTTGATAGCTTATTTTTATTCTTTATTAGAAACCCTGAAAAATCTCAACCACTCATTTTTATAAATACAAAAAAAAAATTGTAGTTTTAATCCACAATATTGGATCTACCATTTTTAATTTCGTAATTTTGATACCGGATTCGTAACCAGCGACCCAAAAAACTTCCTAGCTATATAACTTATATGTCGATAAAATTGTTCTAGGGGTTTTGGACACGTTTTCAAGAAAATTCCCCACTGTGCATCGTCGCACCCACTCCATCTTTAAAATTCAGGCCACCCCTCTCATGAAAATACTGAATCCACCCCCAGATATATCTGGCTACTCAGGTTAAGGCGCCAAGCATGTATAGTCTAGTTTTTCAGAAATGAGGCTGGGGGCCGGGGCAAGAATCCTGGCCGTGTGTACTGAGGGTAGATTTTCCTATTCTATTTCCCACTCTCGTCACGCCAATTCAAGTGGACTTTATTTAGATACTACCTTCTTAATATTAATCTTTTTAGTGTAATTAAATGCAGATAGCCTGGATGGATAGTATGATGCAGCGTGAAAAAAAAGGTCAGACGAATTTAATCAAAACTCCATTAAAATTATTATTGAAAGAAAAATCAAACTTAAAAATATTTCAATAAGACTAGCGCCAGTGACCCTTTATTTAGCATTACCGAACTAAAATGCCTTCATCTCTTCCCTCCACAATAACCAGTATTACATTCGTTTTTTCTCCGGCTTGTCCCAACAATACTTTGTGGAAGAAAGAAAAGTACTACCAGCAACGATTGTAAAGAAATAAACCAAAACTGAAGTTTAAAATAATAATTACCTTGTTTCACCTTTATTTTTAAAGCTGTCTTCAGTAGACATGGTCTTTTTATCACTATAAACTAGGCGGGAAGTTATTTATGGACGGATTAGCTCCATTTTGTGCCCTTTTTTTTTACGATAAAAGGTTGTAATTTAATGTAATCATTATGTTGGTGTATATCATATGTTAGGTATATTATTTTTATATTTGGTGATTCCTCTTGGATTCACAATTTAAAATATGTGTGAGAGCAACATATTATTTTTAGAATATCTGTTAAAAATTGGTTTGATGTTGTTTACATATGATTTTAATGTAGTAAAGCTATCTCTATAACTACGCGGAGAGCTACTTAATTATCATTTATTTATTAATATAAAGCTAAACTAAGTTATTTAAGGTGTTTGCTATTTACTTTTAATATTATTTAAAATAAGCCTACTAAGATTATTTTTTTATAAAAAGTGTATAGTTATATATTTACAACATTGTTTTATATTATTATTTTATACATTATAATTGAATTTAAGGCATAATATTTTATCTACGCCACATGAGTTATGATGCCAATCAATATCCTCTGAGTGTTTGAAACTGTTTAACTTTCAAATAGTGTTATATTAAATTTATTTCATTCAAATCTTCTTTAAAAATAATTTAATAAAAACATAACTTAACAGAAATACATACCGAATATAAAATAAACTACTTCATTTCAACAATAAAGTATAATACACATCAAATTGGGAAGGACTCGAGAAATAAACACATAATAATTGTTTAGAATTATCCTAATGCCACAAATTTCAATTATTTTGTTAATATTTTGCTTTTCAGATTTGTTTTTGTATAGCAGTTGAAATTTAATAAACTATTTCATCATTTATTTGTGAAATTTCTAATATTTTATGTTAGATTTTATACTCATATTTGTTTTAGAATTCCACCAATGATTAGAAAAAAGTTGATAAATAATTAAATATGTTTGCGTTTGAAATTTATACAGTACAGTAACACTCCATTTTATTTTACAATACAGTTTCCCAATCGAAACAGATAATTAAATTATATTCCATCCAATTACAGAGCAGTTTTGAAATATTAATTTTTATTTACACTATGTATATTACATAAAATATGTCTTTATTTATCAAATCAATTTGCCTTCTATCTATACTTTTAATGACGCAGATAAACAAATGATATTGAAGGTATTAGTATATTTTTCTCATGAATTATAATTAATCTTATTTTATAAAGTCACATCTTAAAGCTTTATTCATCCTTATAAATTAATAGTAAATCGAGCTGCTTGTCTCTATTTTTAATCCTTAAATAAAGGAAAGGATTATTTTTATAATAATACTTAAAATGAATTTCTACTACATATTATATTATTTTAAAAGTAAATTTAGATTCAATGCCCTTTAGTTATATTATTTGGTGAAAAGAAAAATACTAAAATTTAAAGAAGATAGTTATTTAACCAGGAAAACATAAAATACATGTAATACTTTAATCTTAACCATTTCATGTCTCATTAAACTTGTTTGATAATAATATAACTATAAAGCTATCTATTATCTATAGTACATACTTACTGAAAATAGTACATTAGTATAGTAATGTATATATATTTGTATAGTATATATATTATTGTAAATCTCAATATGAAGTACATGCATGATCTGCATTTCACAAAAAGGTAACATTCTTTTTAAAAATCTAACAATACACAAAATCTAAAATGAACGCTCGATCCATTAGGTACGTTAAATGCAAATCACTTTCATCAAATAAAACTTTTTTTTTTAGTCTTACGAAGCACAAACATCGGAAATACTTAAATACATCTAATTCTATTTCTTTAATATGAAAGGATCTTACATGAAAGAGTATTATAAATAAACATTTTATTTATTCGAAACTGTAGTTTAACTAGTGTACTATCACACCATGGAGAAAAGGAGTTGTTTTTATAGAGCTTATGAATACTTTGGTTTTTATGACGTCACTTTATCAGATAACTAAATTTATTAACTACACGGGGTGGGTAAAATTTATGCAGTTGCGTATTTAACGAATTCATGTATTTTATAAAGCTTTGGATATTCCTACAATAATTTATATAAGTTGTGTGTTAGTTCTTCAGCCAATATTTTTAGATACTACTTATAAAATATAATTTGTAGTTAAAATGTTTGATAAGAGTTTCTAATTCAACACAACGGTATATTTAGATATGTATAATATGTATTCGTATGCTTTACATGTTTATCTAAAACGGATTTCAGATGTTTTGTATGATATCTTATGTGCGAGTGAAACTTTAGATAAATATTAGACCTCACTTTCATGGGAAAAAGTGTTCAAAGATGTGTAAAGCAATTACTCTGATTAATTAAATGACTAATCAACCCATCCTATACCAGTGGTTATATGGACTAATTTTCAGGCCTATCTAACCTGATTTGCTGACAAATAGGCTGTCTAGGTTAAAATATCACCGAAGTGTACTTTATCTACTATATTGTTTCCATCATTCCCTAACAGAAAATGCGGGTACTATTTTCTATAATCTACTCAGAGTAGACCTCTACGATTAAATGCGTGTAGGCATAAAGGTTTTTAAAACGCGAAGAAAGAAATAATAAATTCCCCTCGTTCTAATAATTTAATCAATTTGACAATATGACGTCATAGACCAGATGATTACGAAGATACCCGTAGATTTACGGCCCCCTTTATTTTTTTACCATCATCATTAAATCACATTTCCACTATAACTATAATCACACCTATGACTCCAAGGTGAACTCTTGAGATATTTCATTTGGGGGTTAATACTCTTTCTTGTATTTTATTCTTTGAAAATATGTATACTTCGACGAAGTAAAATAGTTTTCATTAGTAAATTTATAATGTACATAACTTTATAATATATAATACTATTATGTAAATATATCAGTGGCGCATTCAGGATTTATTTAAAAATAGTGTTTAGGAGGCTTGGAAATTGGCACAACGTTTTCAGGATTCTTATCTTCTCCATCATAATGAATAAATAATTATGTTTGTCTATTAATTATATTCACACCTCTTTTAGAATTTAAAAATCATTTTCTTCATCCAGAATGTTTAAATACAACCAAAAATAAATAGGGTTTTTGTTATCTTGTTTTGATGGTTTTTGAGGTAATGTTTCAAACACTCTTTAACCCTTATTTTTTTTATAATCCGATTGCGCCTCTGCTAAATATCCTTTGTTCATTCCACTTAAAGCAAAGTGTGATTAACGCCCACTCAACGTCGCTGGGCTAATGGCCCACAGCAAATGTTAGACCAGATAGAAATATAACCAAGAGGGAACAAGAGCCAGATAATTTTTGACTTGGTGAGTTCTTGGAACAAAAGCTTGGATAAAAGTTTCTAACTAGCTAATCCTTTAAGTTGATACAGTTAATAAATGTACAAAGACCGGTATTTGAAGCCCGGACGTTGTGTGTTAACCAAAGGCACAGGATTACGGATAATATTTTGGGTAACAAACATAATAACTGTACAGGGTGTCTAGACGCTCTGTCCAAAATTAAACCACAGCATCTGTGGGCAGAAAGAAACAGAAAATCCTAGTAATTGTGCTTTCGGGAAAGTTATCTTGCACTACTAAATGAAAGTTGAAGCTCTACGCAACAACGCCGTGAGTACACTGCTGTAAGTAGGTGCGTGCACAACAAGTTGCATAGCATTGGGCGGTCACAGCGGAGCAGGTGTTCAAAACTCTCTCCCCGACCTGGTCACAACAGTTTCCGTCGGTTGCATTTGACGCGGGATCACCCTTCGGACACTTTGATAGCCTTATTTTATGCAACTTGTTGTACACGTACGCTCTTACAGCTGCATACTTCTGGGGTTGTTATGTAGAACTTTAATTTGGTAGTGTAAAATGACTTTCCCGTTTAGAAACACCCTGCATTTTATGAATTTAGACGGTTTTAGTATGTTCATTTATTTTAAGACCTTTCAACTTTTAATAATATTTTACTAATTTAATTTACAAAATAAAATTCACTATTACTTTTCATTTATTTGTCATGTTATATAAGGTCACATAAAAAAAACTCCATGGCGTAAGCACGCAGGCAAACTATACCAACCACCTGTTAGTGATTATAGTGCCAACATTTGCGGATAGAGGGCGTAATATTATCAGTACAGCTAACCCTTCGGATAGTAAAGCATACATTTATTTGGTCACTGGTTCGTGTCCCCTCTTACTCATGTATATTGACCGGAGCTCGGTCACTTGATATGTTCATGATAAAAAACATTTGACATAGGTCTGAAAATTACTACTAAAATTTAACAGATTGACGTCCTAATTTTTCGTTTTCTAGTGATCTAAAATTTAAAACTAAAAATTAAAATCACTACATTGTTATTGACATTTTCACGAATGCTTAGTAAATATAGATAGATATTTTTCGTATGTACTGAGATTTTACAAATACTTAATTTTACAAATACTCGTATAATAATAATTAAATTGCGTATAAAAATGGAAGCAAATAAATACTATGCTATGATATATATTTTTAAATAGCGAACAAATTATGGATAAAAATCAACTACAGGATATAACTTTTAAAAATTGGTAAAATTGGTGTTACAAATGGAACATTTATGTATTTTTTTTATCTGTGAAGAATTTCTCCACAAAGAAATAAAAACTATCTAACTATTAGAATGGTATATTTGTACCTACGTTCAAGAGGGTACATGTGAGTAGCTTAAGTTTACTATTTTAATATTTATCTTCAAAACTATAGATTTTTTTTAGTATGGATATTTTTTGCGGTGTGTAACTATCTAACGAATGGTGGCTGTATTTATTGATTTGATTTTTATTACTTTGTGTGCAAAGATACGAGACTGTGGGATATTTTTATATTTATATCTCCCATTCAATAACACCCATTCACTATTTGCGTTGTTATTAAAGCAATGTTTTCTGTTATGGCAATTTATTCGGAGTGGAAAGGAGCCATTTACAAGTAAAGTCTCACGAAGAAAATAAACCACTAGATACCCATGCCATCTAATTAACACATTCAACTCACGTTTGATGAAGTAATTTACATTGTTTTTTTCCGTCATCTGTAATAAAATAGTGTTTTTAAATTACACTATTCTTGTAGTCCAACTTATTATAATAATTTAAATAACTTTATGACTAAAAACTTAAATAAAAATGCTCTAATAACTTGTATTTATTTGTGTGGCTTTTTCTAAAAGGGGATTGCAAGAAAACGCGAGTTAAAAGCCCGTATTTTTGTTGCTTTTATATCAATAAACCTTTTTTGGTGCCATAAATAAAATATTGCTTTAGTATATATATGTTTAATTTAATTTAATATGTATATTAATTAATATCAACAGTTCTTGAATGTTTGAAGGGTACAAGGCAAAAACAGGCACGGTCACATTTTACACATTTTCCAGCACATCAACTTTTATATCTAAAACCCCACAAGGACTTCAGCAAATACCATTTTAATTAATTCAAATATGATAGAAACCTCTTTTAATCATAATATAAGGTTAGTTAGAAAGGTATCATGGTTGTCTAACAGATGGCAGCACTAGTTTAATTTGAGTTAAACTTTAGCTTAGCCTCTTTTCACTCTATTATTAATATTTTGGAATCAGTGGCGTAACTATATGTTGGCGTAAGTAGCAAAATGCCACAGGCCCCCGACCAAAATGGGGCCCACAACGGAGGCCCACCCACCCAAAATTAATTTGGTAAGAGACGGCAGTGTTTTTGTTTCTTAAAAATCTTATCCTTCAATAAAAAAAATTACTCAATAGTCACTTTATTTTGCATAATTTCTTGTTCTACAAAAAAAATGCTATGTACATAAAAGCATTAAGAAAATAATAGACAGTTTCGCAGAGATCAAAGCAAGAAGAAAGAGTTTTAAATGTCGATGTTTGTTTAGCCTCTGTAAGTGTTTATATTATTTAATCAATTCATATAAATTTTTTTACATTATATTATTACTTTCCACTTTCCAGTAGCAAATTTACTAGACAAAGTTAGACCTGTATTACGGAATTTATAAAAGAATTCCAAGTAAATGCTAATGTAATTTATTATAATCTACAATTACACATAAAAACAATTTTTTTGGATGGTGAGGGAGATTTCCTTTTATTATAGGGGGGCTCACCTTAAAAGTTTTGCCATGAACCCATTACTGCCTAGCTAAGTCTCTGTTTGGGATCCAAGCGGAAACTTTTTGAACCAGAGGACAAAGTTTTATCCAAATTCCACGATACCAGTGTTAAATATTCAAAAACTAATGAGATAATTTTATGCATACAATAAAAATTAATGTATCTATTACCCGCTTCGGTGGCCGTATGGTCTAACGCATTACTCTCGCTTCAGACTAGACTGTCGAAGATGGGGAGATCAAGTTTTGATCCTGGTCGGGATTACTTCTTCTAAATTAAACTTTTCTAATCCTTAACAAATTAGTGTAATTAGTTAATAGACATATAGCCCGAACAAATATTAAGACGCGGTGCTAAAAAAATCTATTGAGGCAATTTTTGTTCGACACAATTTTTTTTTGTCACAAATATTGTAGAGCTATGAACCTTAGCTGACGCTTTCTTTTATCCCACATTAAAACAAAAAAAAAGCGTAAAAAGAGTGTACCCTTAGAAATTAATGTTATAATTGGAAGTTCTCATGTTTTCGGTAGCCACAAAAAACATATTAAAATGATAAGACGAATCTTTACTAAGAATTAAAAAAAGGCATCAACTGTAAAGACATAAACTAATTTTACACTTTGAAAATGTCAACAAATAACAGAACTGTACATTTCTACCATCTATGCACGATAACTAGTATATTTATTATATTTGGTTTTTGGATACTATAACAATTGTTTGAAAACAAAATATATTATATAATTATCTTAAAATAAATGTAATAACTTAATAAACAAATAATTTTCAACAAAACTCACTAAAATTAATTTTGCAAACTGTACACATCTAAGAAATTCTACTTTATTTTGTATTTTTTACATATCTAGTATTTATTTGGTGTCTAAGATTTCTCTTCCTTCTTAAGATATTTTAATACCTTCCAGATAAGTAAGATAATGTAATTTATTTTATAATAATTTCTTTCAAAGTCATAATTGTATAAAAACTTGCTAATGCAATTTATCAATATAATACATTAAAAGAAATAATATTCTATTTTTTTTGTAGAGTTTGAAAGCGTAATATTTTTAATGGTTTTAGTGAACAGACCGAGACTGTTTGTATCTTATTTTATGTTACATTTTTAATGGAGTAGATAGAACTGGTTTGGTATATATCTCAGTAATGGAGAAACTTTTACGACTAGTGTGCCACTTAAATAACAGGTGAGTACAGCAGGAATCTTCCCGTGGATAGCTTAGTGGTTAGAGCATTGACGTACTAAATCAAAGGTCCCAGGTTCGATTCCCGTGTCAAGGTGTAATTTTTCAATTAAAATATATGATATTTATATGCGGCTACAACCGTAATTACCAAATATAATAGCTTTTCTCTTTATTCTATCACAAATAATATAATAAAATGTTGACCGCAAATAAATATCTTTGAATTTCATTAACATTTTTTTAAAACCCAAAATCAAGGTATAGTTTAAACTGTATGGTATCTGTGACTTACTGTTCTGTCCATCTATCCACGAACATACACCCCCAAGTGAGCAGATCCTACGCATGATTGGATTGGTCAAATGCGGACAGTGTGGAGAACATATCACAGGTATAGTTTTAATAAGCTCTGCTTACCCTGGAAACACTGCACTAAACGACATGTCACTGTCTCTATTCTTAATAATTACGAAAACCTACTCGGTGGCCGCATGATCTAGGACAGCATTCTCTCAATAAACTGGACTGCCGATGACGGGGAGATTTTTTCTTTCCAAAATGGTTTTACACTCTTTATTTTCTACGCAAATGCGGGTTCGTTACATCTAAATTAAACCGTATTCATATAACCCGAACAGATGGTAAGACGCGATGCTAAATGAATACACTACAGAATTCTAATCATGAGCTTAAACTCGGATAGAAAATACATCTGAAATGACTAACCCAAGTTTGGGTATAACATCTTATCCGGTCAGTGTCAGTCTCAGAGTAGGGTGTGCTAGCCTCGAGCCTAGCTCTACCTAAACAGTTGACCAACTATAATCAGAGTAATACAAGATACAAACAATGTTGGTGTCACCAGTAATGAACATCCCCTAAGTTGTGTCGGTTTCACTTCATTTCTTGAGGAAACTGAAGAAGCTGCGACCTTTCTCTGCAGGAGGCGCCATCAGCATCGGGACTTGGTTCTTGTGGGTGATGTTGATCTGCAAGAAGACCAGGGTGATTAGAGGGCCGACCCAAGGCTAGTGCGCTTGTGATGTCACCAGAATGGATGAAACCTTAAGAACACATATACTTTCTCCGTATCCATAAGGTATATAGTCCGTAATGAGAGATCACCAATACGGTAAAAAAATATGTCCACGTAGTACTGATCAGTAAGGTCCATATAGACCCCACGGTAACAGATCTGTACATAGAGTCATGATCCACATTGTCTCTACGATAACAGATCTGTACATAGAGTCCTGATCCACATTGTCTCTACGATAACAGATCTG
>CABFOW010001719.1:0-29712 GCA_902141385.1 Timema californicum
TCCGTCACGAGCCCGACAAACCGATAGTGCTACGCTCTATCGGAATATATCTGTCCCAAGCAGCCTGTGCACAGCGTTAAGAATTAATAATAAATAATAATAAATATGTTGAGTGTTTTGGTGCATTTTATTCATTACTATGCCTATTTATGTGCTTATTTTCTCTTTTTAGTGCCTATTTATTAGCTTTTTTGAGATTTTGTGCCTATTTTCCTGCCTTTTTTAAAAAAAAATAGTGCCTATAAATCCGTCCCCTAGTGATAATGAATCTGATGTTTGAAAATGCAGCATTTAATGTGTTGATACTATTATTTCTCTGATTTTTTAAAGTTTAAATTTTAAGGGCATTTTCAATGTGTATTATGGTTTATCATTTGCATATCAAGTGATAAGACTTGTCTTAAAATATGGCCTAAGGATTAAATCTATTTTTAGTGCTCTATTTTAGTTATACTTCACATTTTAAGCTTTTGTTATAATTATTTGCTATCTTGAGAGGAAGAAGGTTGGAGGGGAAGGAAAACGATCTGCTTGTTTCCCTTTTAGATGCACCTCTGTTTAATACACACATCGTAGATACAAATGGATTTAAAGTTAAGACTAAAAAATATTCTATTGAAAAAACAACATAAAAATATGCCTAATGGTGTCATGAAGATAAATTTAATTTCTATTTCAAGAAAATTGTAGAAATTAAGATTACACTATAACATAAAAGTCAGTGGTCACTCTGGTACAGACTTCAGAATATGAAGAACAATTTAGAGCTCATAAATAATTCACACTAACCCTTACTTCGACAATTACTTACACAATAAGTATGAACCAAGTGTAAATATAAGAACTATTGGCCAGTCAAATGATGAAAGTAAGCAGTTGGTATCTTGACTTTTATAATTCTCCAAATAAATGATAGGATGTGCTTAGCAAGGTATTTTGATGGAAACACATGCGATAAGAAAAGTTCAAAGCAGCTTATCATTGAATATTAAATTTTCTTAAAAAAAAGAGTAAAATACTATTATTATTATTATTATTATTATTATTATTATTATTATTATTAGCACTGCGTCTTACTACCAGTTTAGGTTATACACACTTGCGCTAATGTGTAATGGTAGGGTGATTGTGAGATGAAATGGAGGACCTACAATTTAACGTGGGATCCGAACCACGGCGGAGGCCTGGCATTCCACACATTCACAAGTTGTGTTGGTAAAATACTAATAGATTCTATAATAAATTGGCATAATAATTTATTCAGCCTCATCCACACATGTGGAATGATGATTTTTAACTAGGTATACCCAGTGTATTTTTAATAACATGTTTAACTTTTTGCTATTAGAGCTTTAATTCATGGGGATGGGGATGAGAAAACAATAAACCAAATGTGGAAGTTCTTAATTCTTCTAGCCAAATTCCTACCTTGGCCTTCATCTAAACAGCAATCCAGTCTCATTGAAGGAAAATAGCGGAAAATATATATTATATGAGTTGTCTTACTGGTGGTAGTTACTAACATCTGTATTGATAATGTATACTATTATAAGAAAAAGTGTAAAGATAATTGGTGAATTTTTAGCGGTTTTGAATTTTTATAGCTTTATGTGCTCATTACTAAGCTGACCCAGCCACAAGCTGGAAACAGTTGTTGATGATGATGATGTTCCCATAAAAACTGATAGATTTCCTTTCAAGTATGTGGCTCCATAAAATAGCTTGTAATAGCCTTATACTAAACTGTATATCTAAAATATTTTTAAATGAGGAGGTCAAGAGTTTTAACTATACCTGCTAGGTTGGCGTACTTCTCTCCGAGTGCCCTCGTCCATAAAAGGAGTCTCCATTTGTCGAGACTCAACTCTTCATTATCAGGACAGAGTCGAAAGTGGCGGAGAAAAGTCTGTGTTGCTATCAGTGCCTCATTGTGGGAGAGATGATACTGCTCACACAATATGTCGACAAGCTGTAAGAGATGGCCACTGATCAAACACTTGGAAACGATAACATTACTTACGAATAAAGAAAATAATTATAGTACATCATACAATAAAACAATTTATATTCATTTTATATATAATATATAATTTTATATTAGTTTAAAAAAATGTTCAGCTAAAAAAGTTTACATTGTCAAAATAAATTCACACTAAAAGGGATATATTTTGTAAAGCCATCAAAATAAATCTGAAAGAGAAATTTAATTTGTATGGGAACACAGCATGCACAAAATTAATTAACAAAACATACTACATTATGGGTTTTTAAACAAAATTTAATATTTTTTAGTTTTGTGATCTGTTTAATATTCCTGCAAAACATTGCTATGTATATGTCATTAGTAGTATATATTTTTATAATTAAAAAATAGAGTATTACAATGAAAGAAATGGAATTAAAAAGTTTTGATGTGATTTAAGCAGATTTAAAAGTCTGCAGAGAGTGGTTTAGAGATGGCAGCCATGATATTTGAACGAATGTGTGTATGGAGATTAAAAAAAAAATTATTGGAGATGTAACAGTACCAAAAAACAGCACCATAGTATCAGTTCATGTATATATAAAATCATAGCTTGCCAAAAAATAACCAGCAATAAAATAATGAATATGAAAAAGCAAATTATCAAAATATAGGCCTAAATAAAACACACTAGACATGTAATAAAGATCTAGTAAATTTTTTTTGTAAAAAATATTGACTGGATATTAATATATAACAAAATCCAATCTAGGTAAAAAAACAAGTCCCAGGTTTAGTCTAATGTATAGGGTTTGCAAACACATTCCCTTTTGTTTGCATGTTAAAAAAACAGGAATATAACTGTGGGGTTGTCATTTGATGTACAATAGGCTGTTATATAAATTATTTCTTAAATTTAAATTAACCTTTGTCCAGATGTGCATTTGAATAAAAACATTTATTAATTATACGGAACAAATTACATTTTATTAAAAAATGACAACTAAAAAGTTCTGATAATGAACAAAAATAAATTTCAAATGCATATAATAGTTTTAACACAATCCTGTATTGTGACTATGTTACAATCTAAGTCCACTCTTTACAAACCCTTTAAACTTGCATCTAAAATTAGAAAGACTGTTGTGAACATAATTTTTGGCAACCTTTATCGTCTAGCCTTAACATATTTACAGACATGGCAGGTCTGAGAATAGGATAAATCTATGCCAAGAGCTTTAAAAAAAAGATATTTTGGCCAATAACTAAACCATCCTTTGATTCAAACATAATTTTGGCTTGAAAAATATTAATTATGTAGACATCAAGCTAGTTTTAAATTCCATAACTTATTTCCTCACAGTTTAGTTAAATTTACATATTAAGAGAATAGATAAAAGTATGGATATAATAATTCTAATGCACTAGCCCTTCCTAAAAGAAAAACTTGATAAAAAAAACAGTATAGTAATTTTCTAGACAGCCTAGACTTTATAAACTATATTTTTCTTTATTTTTAATCACATGAAGAGGACATTTAAAAATAATGTTGGATTACCAAGAATCAGAGTAAAATGCAATTATTTTATCCATTCTCTTGGTCTTGATTGATTGTTATGCTACTAGTTTGAGGTATATGCAAACAATCTTAAGTCCGGTATCTAAATTATTTTTTTACTTTAAAAGAACAATAGGCCACACAATTTGAAAACTATCAGTGTGATATTAACTAACTCTAAGATCATTATTATTATTAGCACCGCGTCTTACTACCCGTTCAGGTTATACACACTTACGCTATGTGTAATAGTAGGGTGATTGTGAAATTAAATGGAGGACCTACACTTTAACGTGGAATCCGAACCACAGTGGAGGCCTGGCATCTAAGATAACAAAAAATGTCAATATACTGAAGGTAGTAGGTAGTTGTTACAAGTTTATTCCATCAAAAGGAAATAGTTCAGATATAAAATATACACAGAAAAAGTATTAAAATGTCATAAAAATTGGTAGCACCAACCAAATAGAACCACTAACCTAAATAAAAATCTATGTGGAATATTAAGCCAATTGAATTATTAACGTAATGGAAGCTTATTTTGTGGTTTTAAAGAATGTTTAATAGATGTTCACTTTGCAGAAGTTTTTAAAATAAATTTAGAATGTAAAACAAACAAGCTAAAAATAATTGCTTTTGACATTTTAAATTCATGCGAAGCAAATCTCTCTTTCTGCAGGGAAATTACTTCAAATATGATTTGGAAAGTTACACTTATTACTTATAAGTCATTTTATTATTAAACCTTATATGATTTAATGGTATCATATTTTGTATTAAAATATTTTTTGAAGAAATCTTCCATAGTGGAGATTTTTACTTTAAGTAAATAGCTGGCTCCCTTCATGCAATTTAAATCTCAGATAATGAATAGTACTTATCAATACATATAAATATAGAAAAAAAATTACAAAGCATATTTTAGCCCAAATTGTTAGGAAATATTCAGTGAAAGCATGTTTTGCAGCTACCTCAATCTACAAAGAATACATCAATCTTGAAATATATATATTTTACTAAAAAACCCTGCAAATATTCAATCCATAACATAGTTTATTAATAATCATACCTCCTTTACTTTGTGGCATATAAATACGCCATACCATTAACAGATCCTGAAAAAAAGACAAATACATTTCACTTCTGTAAACTGAGACAATTACAAGAAATAACTGAAATAAGTCACAATAAAATATTATGGATATAAAAGAACACACACGCATTCACAATGTTATGTGGTAAATAACACCACACACACACACATTCACAAAGTTATGTGGCAAATAATACCACATACCAAAAATAAAAATGTTAAGAGCTGCCACACTTCAAAACAAATCATTGTTAATGGCATTTCGAATAAAACCTTTCCCCAAGTGTATATAAGCAAAATATTTGATCAAAATATGAATGGGTCATTCAAATACAAAAAATAGAAGCAAAGGATTAAGTTCAAGGAATACAATGCAAACTGAAATAAAACTCCTTTTAACATAATCAAACCAATGCCTGGAATGGCATATAGGCTTCCAAAACACTAAACATTGCTATCAAACTTCAATCTTAGAAAACAACACAAATGCTAACAATTTTTCTCACAGCTTTCCTAGCCAAATGCTGTCCCTGTCAATTTTGGAAACTGCTTCCAACATCTAAAGAGGTAAATTTTATCAACTAAATGAGAATAGTTCTATACGAGAACAAAACTAATATGCAACTCACTTCAGTAAAATAATTTCATAGTATAGGGTTCTTGGTTTTATGACTGAAACCTCAAGACTAGTGACATTTGCTATGTATTTAAAATGTACAGGTCAATGAAATGAATTTGCATTTTTACTGATTTATAAAAAAAAAGTTTTCACACCTGAGCAATTGGGTTGAAAACATTTAATCATTAATTTTCTAAAAGGTAAAACCAACTATTAAACATTAGAAATAAAAAATACACGACTAAAAACATGATAAAATCAATGCCAAAGTACATTGAAAACATACTTTCTTGATAAAGTTTAATTCTTACCCAATTTCCTGGTCTTCCATTCATAGTCACCTCTATTAGTGCATAAAAAGGGATAGGTATGCATCAAAGCGATTACATCGTAGAACACTTTTTGTTATTATTTCTGAAAAGTAGTGAAGCACACATAATGATAAACAAACATTCTATATCAATTAACCCAATGGAAATGAAAGAGATGTCGGTCAAAGATGAGTAAAATGTAAACTCTGAATATATCCATGCCCAGTTTTAATGGCCCCCTGTAGAATGAAAATATGAATATACCCATGTCCAGTTCTAATGGCCCTCTGTAAAGTGAGATTGTGAGTATATCCATATCCAGTTCTAATTGCCCTCTGTAAAGTGAAAATATGAATATATCCATGTCCAGTTCTAATGGTCCTCTGTAAAATGAGATTGTGAGTATATCCATATCCAGTTCTAATGGTCCTCTGTAAAGTGAGATTGTGAGTATATCCATATCAAGTTCTAATTGCCCTCTGTAAAGTTAAAATATGAATATATCCATGTCCAGTTCTAATGGCCTTTTGTTAAGTGAAATTATAAGTTTATCCATTCCCAGTTCCTATTACTTAATGGCTTCTTTTAAGTGAAATTGTGACATTGTGGCTGTATAAATGCCTAATTCACATTATTAAAGTGCCCCCCTCCTCCTATTTAGTGAAAATAAGTACCCATAACTAGGTAGTTTATATTATTTACTAGTCTATGTTTCATTAGAATAACTACACAGCATTTTAAATTCATCCTGAGACATAGAATTTCGATGCAGTATTTATTGAAAAATCTCAATCCACCATAGGTCTAGATTTTACAAAATTTGATATATTTTTTGTACAAAATCTACATTGTATCAAATTATAAAATAAATACTTAAATTAGTAGACTTTTGTGCGACTGCCGTGAATGTGACTTGAACCAATTCACTGAACCCAAGATACGGGTAGATAATAAAAATAAATTTACAGTGTATTATTCACTACCTGTTCAAACTATCCACATAGGACTATATTATCGGTAGGAATGAGGAAGGTAGAATTTAGAGGAAATGTACCCATATTTATGTGCATAGAGAGTGGGAAACCATTACAAAAAAAATCATCTTCAATAGCCCCGACCAGTATTTTAATCTGACTTGTCAACAACAAACCACACTAGATGAACCTAACTTATTTCGTGTGACCAATGATGCAAGTAACTACAATAGGAACACACTCTGAAAAAGATTATCTGATAGTTACAAAAGTTATTAAAACTACTATGAAAGGTTCATAAGTCAAGTCATATTAACTGATAGTAAAATAATACTAATAATATATATCAATGTTAATCAAAACCAATTTTGATTAATTTCAAGGTTGATGAAAGAAGTACAGCCATTTTATTAAAGTTATTTCCCATTATGAGTTATTAAATAAAGAGTTAATTTAATTTAATTTAATGTGAATAACTGACATATAGGGCTAGGCTGCAGTATTTGCATACTGCAAGATGTAAATCTTAGAAGGTTGATATAAATAATGTTAACATTAATAAAATTATTGTATATATATATATATATATATATATATATATATATATATATATNATATATATATATATTTCTAGATACTGCACCAAGATTCCAAGACTCAAGACATGATTTAAAGCTGACATTTTTTGTTAATATAAAGTTGTCGGTATTGTACTTCTAAGACAAGCTTAATTTTTAAACATATAAATTGTAAAGGATGTTTTAGCTACTCTTATAAGTACCCAGCCTTATAAATGCAATTAAATTTTTATTTTGTTATTGGTACTTAACATTCCATTTAACTTAACTAAGTCGGTTACATGAAGTTGACACTAAACTCTAGTCTCTAAGAACTTCTGTACTGTATTAGTGGCTAGAAAAACTAAACCTAGCGATTAAAATATTTAGGCTAGGCCTCTGCCATCATAATATTTCTATCAAACCAAGTGCCCTAAGCCTAAATCAGGTTATTCAAATCCTTGGCCATAGGAACCATTACCTATATACCTTGGTAAAGTATATTTTTTTCTCAAAAATTGAATGACTTATTCTTAGAAGTAGAGATTGTGAGGGCAACTGCAACATATTAAAGAGGTGAGGACACATGAAAACAACAGTAGGCCTACAAGGATTAAAATACTGTTAAATTACTATGGTGCTACTAAAATGAATACAAGTAGCTAGCAACTAAGAAACTAGAGGTCCACACATTGGAGCTACGATTACTTTAATGTGTAGTTAAAAGTATAAAAATTGCTTAATTTAACTCTTTTAAATAAAATAATACTTTTTTACAGGTGCTTAAAAAAATCAGTAAACCTAAATAATAAACAGAAACCACAAGTTTGTAATGAACTTTAAATCCCTCTTAGCTTTAGGCTATGAATTTCAACACTGCCAGGACTTTTATTTAAAAAATAAATTCTTGACAGGTTGGTCATCTTAAGCACAATGGCTCAATAATTACTATCAATGGAAAAATGGTGACAAATGGCTCTTTAAAATTAAACATTGGATGAGGATGGAAAAGCAAGGCCCACACACTCACCAGAAAACTTTAGGCCTCAAAGTTCACAATTAAAAACACAACAATACACATAATAAAATTCTCAGGGTACATAAGTCCCCGTCTTCAGCAGAAGAGAATAAAACACCAGACTATAGCAGCATGTCTAGAGGTCACTTAGATAATGTTGTTGGGTGTTTATTTATTTATATTTTTTGCTTGTATTTTGAAGTTTCCTGGGCAAACTTGTGTCTTAGTTCTTGATAGATGGATAGAATGTTGAATTTATATTATGTTTAATATTTGTATTTAACTAGTGAATTATTAAATTAATAGTTATTACTATTGTTTAATAGAAATGGCAAACTAATGTGAGTAGGCCTCCATGGAAGAAAATAAGAGATGGCTATCTAAGGTTTTGCCAATGGCTTGCCTGTATTTGGTTATATATTGGTGAGCAAGTTCCCACCTATGAAGCTGGAAAGCTTGCAACTATTGGGGAAGACTTGTATAACAAGTACTATAGCAAGAGTCAAAATAGGCATTTTGCGTTTGGGCAGTAAGTGCTACTGGTTTGTCAAGGTTGTTGAGGTTTGTATCAAAACAGTGACCATTCATTCGTTGCCTCAGTATTCACTGTGGTGAGGCCAATCAATGTATGCAGTAGTTGCTTTGAAATTGGTGTATAGGAATTTCTGTGGAGTAGTCATAGTGAGTGGCCTTTCATGGGGTATTCCATTTGTGTGAGTGAGTCTGCTGTTTAATGAGTTGGAATGTTGGTGAATTTTGCAGGTATTGCATCTTGATTTGTTGCAAGGGTAGGAATCTTTGGCCTGATGTTTGTTGTTGTTTGTGGCTGGGTCTGTTTATGATTTTTGGAGCACTGTTAAGATGATTTTGTGTGAAGTGATGAGGTTAGGATATTGTATCCTGTGTTCAGGATAAACCTGAGTTTGTCTAGTCCTTCATAATACTGGGTGGTTAGTGGTATGTCAATGGAAGGTTGTTTCTTGATATGCTCTTGATTGGATAGGGCTCTGTTTATTTGACAGTTGATTATGTGTTTAAGGTAGCCTCGGGCTGTGAAAAGCCTTGGGAAGTTGACATTGCTTCTTAAGGTCTTCTTCCTCAGAACATACATACGTTTGGCTTTGGTAGCTAGGCTATAGGGTGGAGAGCGTTTTACACAAACAAGATGGTTGCTTTGGAAATGGATGGTTGGTCATCGTGATTTGGACAAATTCTGAAACTAGTTTATTAAAGTTCCTGAACAGGTTAAATAACCAGTGACCTCGAATTCACCTAAAACATTTCTCAACACTACTCCATATTCTTGGACATGGAACTGAACTTTCATGAGGGAAATACAAACACCACAGTCTCCAACAAAGCCACCAACCATCAACAGTACCTCGATTTACAAAGCTACCACCCTCTTCATGTAAAATGTTCTCTAACCTAGGACCTAACTACAGTAGCCCCATGGCTTCTTTGGTGCTGACTGACAGCTCACAGCTGACTTCTGACAGTCAACATTTAGGTATATACTATGCTAAACACATGTTTATGCCAATCATATGGTTCTGCATAGGGTTACATAATTTGGTCTGTAACTTTTCAAAGCCGTCAGTCAGCACCAAAGAAGTCATGGAGCTACTGTACCAGAGATAAACATATATTATGTTCTGAGGAAGAAGACCTTAAGAAGCAATGTCAACAAATTTTCGAGGCTTTTCACAGTCCGAGGATACCCTAAAGAGATAGTCAAGAGTCAAATAAACAAAGCCCTATCCCATCAAGAGCTTATCAAGAAACAACCTTGCATTGATAAACTCCTCACCACCCAGTATTATGAAAGAATAGACCAACTCAAATGTATCCTGAACACAGGCTACACTATCCTAACCACATCAACTTTCACAAAATCTTCTAGACAGTGCTCCAAAAATCACATTCAACCCCACCCACACCCAATCTCTGCAATATTCTGGTTCACCCTAAATTGCCCGACACAGCCACCAACATCAGGCCAAAGGTTCCTACCTTTGACACAAACCAAGATGCAGTACCTGCAAAATTGACCAACCTTCCACCTCATTTAACAGCTCAGACTCCCACAAACGGAATACCCCAAAAAAAGGTTACTATGATTGCTCCACAAAAATCTTATATACCAATTACAATGCAACTATTGCATAGATTGGCCTCACCATTCTTGTCTGCTGAAGATAGAGACTGATGTAGTCTACTCTGGAAATTTCATAATTAGGCTGTGTTTTAATTGTGTATTTTGAGACTCACGGTTTTGTGGTGTGTATACCTTGCCCTCCTATCCTCTTTTCAATGTTTAATTTAATTACTAGCATGCATATAACCCGTACGGGTAGTAAGATGCGGTTATAATAATAATTACTAACAATGTCAAGGTTAATTATTTAGGTTTAATGATAATGTTTACTTAATGCAAGACATTGTTCTATGATAGTCATATATTTCATTTTTCAAATCATAGTTAACAGATCCTTCTTCAGATCAATCCATACTGTATCAAATAGGTATTCAAGCTAAGCTTTGCTTGAAGCCTTCTTTAAAAATAATTTTTCGCACACATAGGCCTACTATTTTTTTGTAGGCTGGAGTTGCTTTGCTGACTATAAGCAACAAATTATATAGTTTAAGGGAGTAGGGTGTCTGGGTGATTTATAAATGGCAGTCAATGATTGCCTTACCTAACTAATAATGATAAACCTCATTGTAGGAGAGGTCATCATCTTCAATACTCTGTCTTAGAGTGAACGCCAGCCTCCAGACACAGAGTCAAGAACAGAAGCCTGTACTCCACTGTCGACCACATCCATTACCAACAAAAAAAATTTGTTTTTCTTCAAAAACATAAACCAACCAGTATGTGTGTCAATTGTATGAATGTATGTATGTATGTATGTATGTATGTATGTATGTATGTATGTATGTATGTATGTATGTATGTATGAATGAATGAATGAATGAATGAATGAATGAATGAATGAATGAATGAATGAGTGAATTAAGTGAGATGAAGTTCATCCTAAATGGCATGCATGCGCTGACACAATGTGAACCACCTTGCTAGTTTATACCTGTCCCATCGAGTAGCGTGTCTTGGGGGGAGGTAACTGCTGGTCGTGTAAATAGGAGCAGAGGTTGGGTCACTGGTTGACATTTCACTGAAAACAACAAGAAACATAAACTTGTTCCTAAACAAGTTTCCGCCAACTCGTATTCACTCTCTCATGCACACACATATACGCAACATCATTCCACTCATAGTTAGTGACATGCATCAAACATTAGAATTGCCAGGATGACCCAAGTTATACCATGCTAAATGTGAATAAGACTTAAGTAGCCCACATGAAGATTGTGAGGAATTATTTAAAACAATTTATAATAAGTTAATTTAAACTGTTTTAACAAATGTGATGAGAAGTCAAAAAATTATACAATTGTGCAGCCCCTATTTATTTTTAGAGATTTTTTATGTAAACTTTATGACATTAAAGTCAAATTATGAGTTAAGTATGAGCTTAAGTACTTAACGGACGAATCCTGGATACACCTAGCTCAATAATAAGCAATGTCACATTAAATCAAAGGTCTCAGATTCAATTTCCATGTCCAGGTATCAATTTTCAAATATTTTTAGATTTAAAAAAATGTATATATGAAAGTTGTGAAAAAAAGTGTTCCAATCTTTATTATTTGTCAAATTTATTTGTCAAATTTATTTGTTAAAACAGATAATTAAATTTTTTATAATCTGGAAGAACTAAGCTAATTATATTCATCCAGCCTGGCAACTCTGCTCAAACACACACCTATGTAACATGCATGCCATTCAAACCACAGTGTTGTGGCCCCACAGGGGGTTGTTATACACACCATGTATTTGCAGGCAAAATGGGAGGCACTGCTATCCATTTCCATGAGTTTTCAGGGTCAGTTCATTCACATTTCGCATAAAAAATAAAAATCACATTTAATTTTAAACTGTCTTTTAACACACAGTACTTAAGCTGTATAAAAATAATCAAGGGTTATGAGTTGCCTCTACAATTTGAGTCTAAAAAACTAGATGCATTTTCATACCAAATTTAGTTTTTTAGGCACCTAACACTATAACCAATCCCAGTCCACAATATGTAATCACTCTTTATTTAATCTCCAAACAGACGTTTTCCAAGTTCCATGAATCGATGTGTTCGACAAACAGTAAGTGCATTACGCTCTTTCAAAACCTGTGTAACACTGTTGTTTGCTTCCACCAGATGGCACAGAAAGTCTTCATAAGCAGATTTTGTGTTTGGTGGTAATGATCCCATCTTAACTTTGAGAAGGGTATCAATGATACCTTGGGCCCAGCCACTTTCAATAGCAAACTCTGAAATCCAAGGGATGAGAGTTAGTACTGCACTCATTGTCTGCATGCCCAGAAACCATAATTCCATCAGCTCAATCCAATATTTCTTGTAAGACATGGCAACAACAAGAGTTGTCGAGTCATTAGACTCATCCACATTGTATGCGTCCCATAAGAAACGAATAGTAGACTGGATAAAACGGCAAATACTGAAATCATTCTTTTTCACCCGTTTTGATTGTTGTTTCAGCAACAGTAAGCCAAGGATCGCCATGTTCGAGTGAAGAACAATATTCTCACCACTATTTTTCAGTTCAGGAACATTGTTGAAAAGAAACTTGAGGAGAGTTGCAAACAAAGTACTCTCCTCTACAAGCTTTGCCTCCAGTACAGTTATATTCATGAAAATGTTACAGATGCTGACCATAGCTGTACGTGAATCTTTCATTTCATCTAAAACCTTAGGTTCAAGTTCTGGTTCAGGCCCTTTAACCTTTCCTCGTTCAGATTTTGGTACAACAGGTTTTACATAGTGTGCGATGGACCAGTGGTAAACAAGACATTCATACAAAACCTCTTCTTCCTTTGCTTCCAACATAATTTTTCGAGATTTCTCATCTACTGTAAGATGACACATTGCTGGCAGCAAAAGACGCAACACATCTACATGACTCAGAGGATCAACCTCAGTTTCGATGACACTGTCCAATTGAGATGCTCCGCTTTTATTTTTCTCTGCCAGCCGACGAGCTCTGTATGCATAAAAAGTTTCATTAGCAAGTGCCAACATGAATGGCAAAAGGTTAAGAACTGCAGCTTTCATGGCAGAAGTTTCTTGGGCTAGCCATGCACCAAGGACGCGGACCATTGCACAGATAAATACTTTGTCTTTAGCCCCCAGAACTTCGTGTTTCTTAGGAGGTTGAGTGGAAACTTTTGAAAGAACATTAATGACTGCTGTAAAGGCACCTTTTAAAGCTGTGTAAAGCTGTTGTTTTTCTTTTTGTTCAAGTTCTAGAGTGTCTGTAGCAACATAAGCTATGGAGAGTTCTAGCACCATAAAACATGCGGTCACCAAGTCAGCATTCACCATGATTTGATCGAAACTACGGTCTTCGAGTTGCATGCGGACTTCTATGGAACAAAGTTGCACTAGCAACAAGAAAAATTGTTTTGGTTTCTCTTCATCTTTGAAGCACCACTCTATGCCAAGGACATCCACCATGACAGAGGCAAGCTTTAGAGCAGGGTCACGCTGAGTTTTACCAATTTTACTTGTCAAAACATCTGTCAGACCTTTGTAAATACTGATTGGCCAAGTTTCATCGCTAGATGTTTCATATATGATATCTTTTATACAAGATGAGAGCAAAGCATGAAGGATACCACACAGTTCAAACTTTCTTTCACTGTGGTCAGTTTCAAAATCTAAAGCTATTTTACTCACAAGAGCATGAAACGGTTTTGGGTCTTTACCCCAAGCATTGGGACCAAAACGATTTACTAGAGTTACTAAAATGTTCAATGCTTCATCAGTTTGAAAACTTTGTTGAGAATATATTTCTGACATCTTTGATACTGCACCAACTTCCAACAAAGCTTTTTGACCAGGAGCATGAGCTGCGATATTTGATAGACATTCATATGATTCACTAATGACAATTAAATTATCATCAAGATCATCATCATCAGCTTGTTGAACAATTTCAAGAAACACAGGAATGTTTGCCAACATTTCAGGGTGAGTTGCCAATTCTGGCTCGGAGCAAAAGCTGGACAAAACTGATAATGCCACAGACTTGTATACTAATGGTGGACAGTCCTCTGGCACATCATTGCTCAATAAAAGTTTCTTCAAAAATTTGAAACCTATTGCTTCAAACAGTAACTTTTTAGAATGTGCATTGCAATCTGCTCCTTTTACAAGTTTAGTCACCATGAATAAAGCAGCAAACTTTTCAGTATCACTACCTGCAGCTTTCAAGATAGCTGCACACTTCTTGACAGGTTCTGGTACATCAACCATTTTAGAGTAGTTTTTAAACCAGCGTGAAAAAAATTGTCACAAAAATGTTAAAACTTTAAAAAAAAATAACAGCAACTGATACTCCCGTAAATGGCACTGAAAATTATAATGTATTTAAAGTTAAAATACTTTATCTTGAAATGTGTTCGATAGTGGGCTACTTTTAATCCTCCAAGTTATTATAATCCACAACACAACGTGACAAGAACTAACGTAGCACTTTCTTATAGTTACAATATGCTTTTCTCTGTAACGAACAGCGACTGTTTCCTAAAGTTCACACCCAGCCATTAGCTATTTTAGTTATTTCGGTCATCGTGCGTCAACCCCCTTCACAGTCTAAATCGGGATAACTTGTATAGAGTTTCCAGCGCGAGTTCGTTACTCGCATTTTGAGTTATTTTCGGCACTCTTTAAATGAAAAAAAAAAACACGTAAAGCTAGTTTCCATGCACTGCGCAGGCTGATCACACCAGTAGACGTTCTCGGGAAAGATTATTTTCCCTCTTAGAGACCTTGGAAATGTCACCTGTAAAAAAATATCGTAATGATTGTGGAAAATATATTATTACAAATAAATACCAATCTACAATACCTTGTCACATGCCAAATTATCTCCTTTTCTAGTTCTAATGAGTGTGTTGTCCAAATCAAAAAATATTGTAGATATGGATGAAATGGTCGACCGTCTGCTGCAAGTTGCCATCTTTAAAATGCTTATGTAAATATGACATCACACTATTCTCAGAAGTAAATTGATTACTAAGATTAGGCAATTTTAAGGTGCGTTCAGAAAGACTTATTTAACTCAATTTGTTGCAACTTTTAAGAGATAAAACAAACTCCGATTTAAAAATAGTGTAGTTTCTTAAAAAAATATAGTCATTGTTTAATTATTTGCAAACAAGTGTGTAATTTAAAACTTTAGATAGAACTAAACAATTATGGTTAAAATAAAAAGCATAGCCTATGAAAGTGCTTGTGCAATTACCTCTCTCTCAAACATTTTTGCTGATACACTTGTCCTTGTTAATTCAAAATTAGCCGTATGTAGTTTATATTAGTTTAAAGAATGCATTATACTATTTGAGCAAGAATATAATAGTTGAAAACTAAAATTGGTGTCTAATGAATTATTTTAAATAAATATATTTCAAATGTTATAAGGGCTCAAAATTGAAATATTTACTTTTAATTGGTAATTGTTATGGAAAAGTATAGTAAATATTACAATTATTATTATTTCACTAGCATTATCCTGCAAACAATATACATAATTCATAAACATATAAATAAAATACTTGAATAAACAATGGTTATCGTACATAAACATGAACACACAAAACAACTTTATCTGTCAAGCAAAACTAAATTAATTTATAGTTTAAATCATGTATTATACTATTTTAACAAGAATGTAGTTGAAAATTAAAATTGATGTCTAATAAATTATTTTAAATAAATATATTCCAGGAGTCGATGTTTGGCATCGGTGCTGGACGATTGTGCTTTGTGATTCTTTAGACCGTGACGTGTATAAGTGTGTTTTGGGAACGGTGGATATTAAATTTTGGGACAGCAAAGACACAGGTTGTTGATTTTACGAAGTTTATTGAACAAATTAATAACTTTTGTTTGTCTATGTCAGTAAATAACAAAGGTAAATAACGAATATTCAACACGTCATTTAATTCTTGTCTGTCTATGTTGTGTCTGATATTTTACTTGAACTTAAAAAAGATAACAATAAAGAATCTAAGTTGTTCTTATAATAAATAACAATGCATAACAAAAAATAAATTTTTGCGTTAGATGTCTACCAACAAAACAATGAATAAATTAATAGTCGAGCGACAATTAACCTCAACACTCCTCCTTAATTATCGCTCTACGAAGTTTTACAAATGAGCTTTTAGCAAGTGGTTTAGTCAGAATATCTGCAAGCTGACTTCTGGTTTGAACATGCTCAGGAAGTACAGTCTTACCTATATTCTGTTGAATGAATTTTCTCGAAATTTCTATGTGCTTTTTACCCTTGGTTGTCTTGCCTTCATGTGGGTTATGCAGCATAGTTATTGCTGACTTATTATCAACGTACAAGGTAGTTGGTTCATCAGTCTTCAGGATTTTCAATTTCGTGCAGATTCTTCTTGTCCAGCTGACATCATCTATCGAAGAAACAGCAGCTCTGTACTCGGCCTCAGCAGTAGAATTTGCTACCACTGGTTGCTTCTTGGAGTACCAAATTACAGGTCCTCCTCTCATGAGTAGTACTCCACTCGTTGACTTTCCTGACTCTCTGTCTCCTCCGTGATCAGAGTCTGTGTAGGCCACTAGTCTTGATCCTCCATCGAATTTGATGCCATAGTCCACAGTACTCTTCAGATACATGAACACTCTTCTAATCATTTTCCAATGACTTTTCATTGGTCTGTTGCTGTACCGACTTAGATAATTTACAGCGTAGCTTATATCTGGTCTTGAGATTGTTGCCAGATAGAGTAGTGATCCGAGAGCCTCTCTGTAGGGGGTTCCCACTGGTACTGGTTTGTCGTTCTTCTGTTTTTCTTCGTCAGTCACCATCCCTTTTTCGATCGGTGTTGAAGCTGTGTTGCACTGATCAAGATTAAATCTTTTTAGAATTTTTGTGGTGTACTTTGGCTGACTTATGAAGATTCCATCCTGTTCAATTTTCAATTCCATGCCAAGGTAGGATAGCTTGTCTTGGATCTTCTTCTCGTACATGATCTCAAATTGTTCGTTGATCTTCTTCAAGACTTCGAAAATAGCGTCTTCTCTCTTGCCTATAACTAGACCATCATCGACAAATAATGAGATCATGATTGTCCTGCTCTCATTATAATATATACAAGGATCGTCATCTGTACTAGTGAATCCAATCTTCTCCAAGTGTGAGGAAATCTTTTCATTCCATTTTCTAGGTGCTTGCTTCAGACCATACAGACTTTTCCGTAGTCTGCACACTTTTTCAGATCCGTCTTCAAAACCTTTTGGTTGATGCATATATAGCTCCTCCTCCAGGTCACCATGAAGAAATGCCGTTTTAACATCGAAGGTCACTACTTTCATCTTCTCAGCTGCTGCATGACTCAACAGCAATCTAATTGATGTGTGACGAGCCACAGGACTAAAGGTATCAGTATAATCAATTCCTTCCTCTTGTTCAAATCCACGTGCCACCAGTCGAGCTTTGAATTTTCCATTCGTCTTCTCTCTCAAAACCCAGCGACAGGTGAGTGGTCTAGCATACGGTGGGCACTTCACAAGTTCCCAAGTCTTCATCCTGATCAGCGAGTCATATTCTTCTTTCATTGCATTGTACCAGTTTGTGTCTTTCAATGCCTCATCCACTGGTATGTCCTGAACTTCACCAATCATTGCATTTTCATCTCCTCTGATGTAACTCATCACATAATCAGAGAACCTTGCAGGTTTCTTCAGTGTCTTGCGATTTCTCAATACTCTCTTTTCTTGTCTAGACGATGTTGATTGTTCATCAATATCTTCGTTTGACTCTTCAATCTGTTCTTCTTGTGTTTCTTCTGCATTACTGGTCGCATCATCATGATCTGATTCTTCTGATTCCTCTTTTCTATCATCTTCTTCATCTTGATTTGTTGTTTCCTTCTTGAAACTTGATTCAACTTCTGTCTGCTTCTGGCTTCTCATCTTGGCTTCATTAAAAGTAACATTATCCGTACTAATTACTCGACGACTGTTTGGTATATACACTCTGTATCCTGTTGAATCTACATCGTATCCTACGAATATTCCTTTCTCTGACTTTTTGTCTAGTTTGTTTCTTTTTGGCTTCAGTACAAAACATTCACTTCCGAAGATCCTCATCTTGCTCACATTCATCTTACGACCAAACCAAAGCTCAGCAGGACTCTTGCCAGGTACTGAACTCGTTCCAGTCTGGTTGATCGTAAAGACTGCGTAGTTTACAGCTTCTGCCCAAAGCGTCTTACTCAAATCATTTGCGTGGATAGCTGAACGTGCAGCTTCCACTACGGTTCTCATCTCCCTCTCGATTCTACCATTCTGTTCTGGCGTATATGGATTAGTAAAGGTGTGAAAAACTCCAAGTTCCTCAAGCAGTTTCCTTGTTTCTTTGTTCTTGATTTCCAATCCGTTGTCTGATCTCAAAGCTTTGACTTTCCTGTCAAACTGATTTTCCACCAGCTTCATGAATATATCCAGTTTTGTGACTGCTTCATTCTTTGACTTCAAGAAATAGACCGTTCTAAAATGTGAAAAGTCATCCTTGAATAACAGAAAATATTTGGCTCCTCCAATCGACGTAACTTCCATTTCACCAAGATCCACATGGATTAAGTCCAGAGGTTCTTTGGATACTTTCGTGTTGATTGGATGTGAGACCCTGTGCTGTTTGCCATAGATGCAGCCTTCACATGTATAATCTTGCCAATCATCCACATACTTGATATTGTTCTTGCTCAAAATGTTTCGAACGTACTTTACGTTCTGGTGAGCTAGTCGTTCGTGCCAGATCCTGATAGAGTCTGCAATCATACAGATTCCTTGTCCTTCCTTTCGTAGCATCATCTTGTACAAATTTCCTTCTCTCTCTGCAATGACTTTCGTGTGTTGACCATCTGAAGTAGTAATTCTAGAAGTATTTTTGTCTGCCATTTGAATGTACCCCTTGTCCAAGATCTGTCCTACTGAGAAAAGATTGTAGTCCAGCTTGGGAACATAAAGTACATCTTTCAGACTCACTGGGTTCCAGTTGTTTCCATCATATGCCTCAACATCAATATCTCCGATGGCAACGCCCTCCAATTCAGTTGCATCTCCAATAACAATGGTAACAGGTTCTTCAAGATGCGTCAGGTGTGAAAACCATTCTCTATGTGAAGTCATATGCTGCGATGCACCACAGTCCTGAATCCAGACGTTACGTTTATATTGTTTCTGCTTGGCGTGTTTCATCTCTGCACTTGACAAACCAATTGTCAACAAGGCTGGTCTGTTGCTACTTGATGTTGTTTTCTTCTGATCGCTCTGTGGACAATCTTTTGCGAAATGTCCTTTTGTTCCGCATGTATTGCACGGATACAGTTTCTTGCAATGCTCAGTATATTTCGCACATGGCTTACCTCTGCAATATTTAATAACATGTCCTTGTTTTCCACATTTATAGCAAGTCACTTTGGACTTCTCTTGCTTGTTTGCCGGTTGCTGATTTGACTTCTTATGATGTTTCGATACTAGAGCACTATGTGAGGTTAGGTCCGGTGCATTTTCACCAGAACTGATTCTCTCATCCTCGATCCTCAAGCGTTCAATCAATCTCTCGACAGTTCGATCTGCTCCTGTGACGGTATCCCAGGCTGTCCTAAAATGTGCCAGCTTCTGAGGTAGTACGCTGATAATCCTGGTGATAATCCAGTTAGATCTCATCGGGTCATTCTCACTTGCTAGTTCATCGGCAATCTGCACAACCTCCATACAATTTTCCACGGCTGACTTGTTTTCATCATAAGTGAAACTGAAAAATTTTCTCTGCAGACCTTCTACAGTGACATCTGTCACAGTACCATACAAACTTGTCAATTTCTCTAACATTTGTCTTGACGTTGTACAATTTGCAATTTTGATCGCAATATTACTACTAACATTTAGGCCTATTAAAGTCTGAGCCTCAAGGTCCTTGTTGACCCACTCTATATCTTGCTCATCATTAGCGCCACCTGCTGGCTTTACAGTGAGACCACTTACAATATTATATAAACCTTTGGACTTTAATGTTAGAATTAATTTAAATCTCCAAGATACAAAATTGACTTTTCCTTGAGCATCTTCACTTAAAGTTTCTAAATGAGATCTTACAGTGTCCATACTGACTGATTTTAATACAAATTTATCAATGTAATTAATTTAACTTGACTAGACGTTAATTAAGTCTTTCAAAATTTTCAATACAATTTGACTTGACGTTATAATACTGTTCAAATTATAATAAGTAAATATGAAACATAAAATGACGTGTCGCTCGAAAAATTTCACGGCTTGTTGCTTGCTGTCGACGTGTGATGGCTTGCTGCATGCGGCGTACGACTTGCTACTTTTGGCTTACTACTTACGGCTTACTGCTCACGTCTTGCGGCTTCGACTTGTTGCTTTCGGCTTGCAAATTATTTGCTTTTCCTTGTCTTTGCTTTAGTCCACGTTGTCCTACAGCACTGTCCTGAGCCCATAACCTATTAAATTTTGGGACAGCAAAGACACAGGTTGTTGATTTTACGAAGTTTATTGAACAAATTAATAACTTTTGTTTGTCTATGTCAGTAAATAACAAAGGTAAATAACAAATATTCAACACGTCATTTAATTCTTGTCTATCTATGTTGTGTCTGATATTTTACTTGAACTTAAAAAAGATAACAATAAAGAATTTAAGTTGTTCTAATAATAAATAACAATGCATAACAAAAAATAAAATTTCGCGTTACATGTCTATCAACAAAACAATGAATAAATTAATAGTCGAGCGACAATTAACCTCAACAGTGGAATTCGTAGACGAGTGCGATGTGGATTCAGCTATGACAGAACTATACTCAAATATTAGACCAAATTCTCAATCTAGTGCCATAGGTTCTAAATCGGATCGTTCGAGATCACCATCTAATAATCAAATTATGAAGAAAGCAAAATCTAGTATAGGGCGTGTTGCGATCAAACCAACGGGACAGGCATCAGCCAAAGTTCTCAAAGTAGATAATGCCAAGGAGAGTCAAATTGGGACAATTGTTTCAGTTGACAGTATAGCAGTCAAAATAGAGGATGTATTCAATTCTTCTAACCTAGGGACGGACAAAATTACATTTTCAAATACATCGGAATCAAACATTCAAAATCTGCACCTAATGAAAATAGGAAAGGGACTATTTCTTAAGTATAAGAGTGTAGTTAGCACTGTTCCGGCAGGGAAAAACCAAATTGTTGTTGAATTGTTATGTATTAAGGAAGCTAATAGTCTCATGGCAAATAGGGAACTGCAATATCTTTTGAAAGTTTCAGTTGACAGGGTGGGTCGTAATGAGCATCAGATAGGAGTTATTCATAATATTCCACTAGAGTTTTTGAAGGAATTTACTAAGAGTTAGAGAGAGAAAGTGAATCTTCAATATTGCAGGTACGACGTTTCAATAGGCGCAATCTTCATACACCTGAGCGGTTTGATCCCTCTGGTACAGTAGCAGTGACTTTCGTGGGCAAAGAGCTACTGTCTTATGTTGGCATGTGTTTCTCTAGGGTGGAGGTCAAGCCTTATGTTTATCCAGTGACGCAATGTCACAATAATATACGTTTTGCGCATCTCGCTGTCAACTGTCGTATTAGGGGGCATAGGTGCGCAAAGTGTATATGTGGTCATCTCATAGAAGAATGTCTACAGGGAACCCCAAAATGTGTTCATTGTGGGGGGATTATTTGGTGACCGACAGAACGTGTCCCGAGTGGGTGCGACAGCGTCAAATCAAATCTACAATAGCTCGTCGCAATTTGTCGTACCGAGAGGCTGGTCAGGCTGTGAAACTCAACTCTTCCTACAAGTCGCGCTATGCAACCAGGGGGGCCCAATTTGTCATGGACAATTATCGATCCCCAAATATGCCAATATGGCCAAGCGATGTAACGTCCTACGCGGTGACTCTTTCGAGTACCCCGGAACCGGTTGTTGGGGATATGGACGTGTATTCGTCAGGAAGCTCTATCGGAGAAACATTAGACGACATCAAAAGTAAGGGGGTGGAACAGATGGTCTCTAAAGCTGTATCACTACTGGTAACCGTGGCTTCCTCAGCTCCAGGGGAGTTAGATCTGCCAAGTTTAATGGCAACAATAACAAGGAAAATCCAAAAGTTGTTAAGGGGTGTGCGACGCTTTAATAGCCATAATCGTAGAACTGCTAGGATCAAAGCAGGTAGTGGTGTCCAAGGTAATCGTGTATGAGTTAAGTATATATGTATATATATTTTTGTGTGTGTATTTTTATGGTTTGTTATTTAAATGTTGGTTTTAATTTGATTGAGCGAGAGAAAATTAATTAATTAATTAATGTGTGCGTAAGTAGATATTATGATGAGATCCTACCTGATGCTGAAGATCCGGTGAAAATGTAACCCAAGTAGGCCAACCTGGGGTTGCGATGGGATGATCTTGGTGCTTCGAATCAGACTCACATTTACGCAAGTTAGGATGAGAGTGTGGTTATTTAAATTAGCGGAAAAGAGTGTCAGACACAAAGAGAAACAGAGAAGTTGAGCCGCGATGATGACGCACGTCCAGCTTTGAGGAAAACACTTTGCGAACTAAAAAAGGAAATGTGCGTAAAAGTACGATAGAGCAATTGTACCACCCTTACAAAACATAATTAATGAAAGAAAAGGCGGTAAACAGAAAAATATGATAATTACATAAATTAATAATGAATGAATATAAGAAATATTTAATTAAGTAAACAATAATGAAATTGATATTAAAATAATAAAATATAAAGAAATAAATACTAAACAATTGTGATACAATGGAATTCTAGAAGCATTAGGAACAAAAAAAAAGCGGACCCTGAGCAATTAATGTTTTCTCGTGATATCCATATAGTAGCGTTAAGTGAAACTTGGCTCGGGTATCTGGATAATTTTGTAATAAATAAATTTAATTTTTTTAGGTCAGATAGACCTGCCCGAGCGGGAGGTGTTGCTCTGTTAATTAGGTCGGACATTTAATTTGTTGAAATAACATCGGGAAATTTTCAATATCCTTGGGAGTTTGTAGGGCTAAAAATATTTTCCGTGGGCAGAACATTTTCAGTTGTATCTTTATACAACCCTACACCGGATAATTCCGATAATAATTTATGGGATCAATTTGTCGGAGGTCCACCATCCCCGGTTATGATCTGCGTGGACATGAATGCGCACCTTGTGTTGTGGGGCCTCCCTTATATAGATCGTTGTGGGATAAAGAGTAATGAAACCTTAACGGTGGTACCTCTTGTTATATTAAATACAGGGAAGTTTACGCAACTTAACAGACTTCCGTATCCTAACACGTGCCCAGATTTTACTTTTTCATCCCCTAATTTTGCACCAAACTTAACTTGGGATACGATTGGTGACTCCATTGGCAGTGATAATTTGCCAATTATTTTGACAATATAAGCTCAGGACCCATATAGCTATAAAACTGTTCCTCTAGATAGGTCGCGCAACTACAAAAAAGCAAATTGGGAATAATATTTGACAAAAGTGGAGTTAACAGTTCAAAATTTAGCGGTGGACCGTGATCCTTTAGTACAGTACAACAACTTTGTTATCGCGCTACAGAGCTCAGCTGATGCGGCAGAACAAACCTCAATTAGTGGGGGTCATAGGAGTACTAAACGCTGCCCGTGGTGGACAGAGTCATGTTCTAAAGCGATCGCTCAAAGGAGGTTATCGTTATATATTTTAAAACCAAATTTTACCTGATTAACTATGAACGCTACTGTTGTACGGCAGCTGCTACGTGACGAACTTTGCTGCGTGCGAAGCGTGATTCTTGGCGGTTATATTTCGAGTCTCTTTCCCCCGATGAATCTCTGACACAGATTTGGCATAAAATCAAATGGTTCAAGGGCATTGTTACAAACTTTGGGATCCCTAATGTTAACTTAGAGGCATGGGCAGTCATTCGCTTGTAGGGTGATACAGGATTCAGTTATGTGGTCCCCGCTGGAATTCCCCAGTTTGGGTGTTTCTGAGCTCGGTAAACGTTTTAATGGCAGTGAATTAAGGGCAGCGTTGAATCGAGTGCAACACACGGTGGTTGGCCCATACAATTTGTCCTACGGTATGTTGTCAAAATTGTCATCTGTTTCTCGACGAGTGCTGCTAGAGATATTTAACTCTCTGTGGGAGGAGAGGGTAATAATACTAACGGCATAGAAAATTTCCTTCCTGATTCCTATTTTAAAACCGGGTAAAAGCGTGGAGTTAACAAGTTCTTATAGACCTATTCCACTCTCATCCAGTTTTAGTAAAATCATGAAACACTTAGTTAAAGCCCGCTTAGAACGATTTCTGGAAATGAACGAACTCCTTAATCCTATTCAATTTGATTTTAGAAAGGGACGTTCCACACTTAATATCCTCTCTATATTAGTTTCTGATATTCAAATTGCTCTATTACAAAACTCATTTGTATCATCTTTTTTCCTCGATATACAGAGTGCGTACGATAATGTCAAGCATTCTGTGTTATTTGATAAACTTTTCATCTGGGTTGTTCTAGCAAAATGTGTTTCTGGTTAAGCTATCTATTTCAGAATAGATCGTACACTGCAAAGATAGGACAAGCTAGATCATCTCCTAGAACTCGACGAAAGGGCCTACCACAGGGATCAGTGCTCAGTCCTGTGTTATATGCAGTATATTCGAACATTATTGATAGCTGTTTTCCGGTTGGTATAACGACTCTACAGTATGCGGATGACGTGGTAATATACGTTCGGTCTTGTAACTTGTCAGACGGGGTGGGTAAGTTACAATCAGTGTTTCCTTTGCTTTCAAATTGTTTGAAAGCCCACTTTTTGGCTCTAAATGTATCTAAATGTTTTGCTGTAATATTCACCCGACATAGAGTGCGAGATAACTCAATTAGGCTAGTTTATGAAGGCCATCGAATTCAGGTACAGCCGACGGTGTGATTTGTAGGCATGACACTATACATGAAGGGATCTTGGCTCCTTCATTTTTTAGAACTATCTGGAATATGTGATAGGCTTATAAATACTATGAGATCAGTGGCGGGTGTCTTGTGGGGCTCCCTCCAATATACAATGTTACAAATTTACCGTGGGCTTATACGGTCTCTATTGGGGTATGGGTGTTTTTTTATATCACACTGCATCACGGTCCACACTAGCAAAGCTGAATAAAATCCAATACGCAGCTTTAAGCCTGTGCCCGGGCGCTTGTCATACATCACCAACCAATGCACTTCTTACTGAAGTGGGAGAACTCCTTTTATTTCCTAGGCGCCGACTGTTGGCGGACAAGTTTTTTTATTAAAGAGTGTTTAACTTCTAGTTATCTGCGACGCAGACTTCGAATCCTTTCAAGTTATGTTGAAACAAAACAATATTGTTTAAACCTAACATGCCCTTCTCTGGTGGATAGTTTTTTGGATTGAATGAACTCCGTCAGTATATTTTTCTCGCTTCCGTATCCGGTACAATGTTTCACTGGGGGGGCATGATGACCTTTGGGATGTACCAGGGGTGTTATCTATTACTGATTCAGGAATAAAAAGAGGTACCCATCCGATCGAACAGAAGTTAAATGCAGTAAGGTATATGAAAGAAAGATGGAGTAAATACGGACTTATATTTACAGATGGTGCTAGGAGGGGAGGGAAGCCAGCCCTAGTGGGCGCGGCCTTCTATGCCAGTAGTATAAATTATGGTCAGTCCTATAGAATACAATCCGATGCATCAATATTTACAGCGGAATTATTTGCTATCCTACAGGCATTTAAACATATCTTATCTTTACGTCCGCAGCTTGTAGTGGTATTATGCAACTCCCGTAGCGCTTTGGAGTCTATAAGTGGCTTGTCAAGCCCTTCATCACACTAATTGATAATTCAAATATTCGAAGAATGCACCTCTCTACGAGATAGGGGCTACGAATGGGGGTACCAATGGATTCCTAGTCACGTGGGTATAATGGGTAATGAGAAAGTAGATAGTTTGGCATCTAGTGTAAATTAACTTTCTATTGAACAGGAAATCCCGCTACCGTATGGCATCTTTATAACGAAGGTTAAAGACCCAAGTCAGGTTAAATGGAGTGAATGGTGGGAGACCAAATGCCAGCAGAAAGCAAAATGCTACCATAGGGTTTGTGGTACAAAATTAGTTACACCATGGTTTTCAGGAGTTAAGGGCACTCGAAAGTTTATTTGTACATTAATCCGCCTTCGGCTCAGGCATACCTACATGAAAGACCGAATTTATTTGATGCATAAGGTACCGTCCTCCCATTGTGTGGTTTGCCACGTTCCGGAATCATTAGAATATATATTTATGACCTGCCCTGTACATCAGTTGGCTCGGGAAAATTACATTCTTAATTATATTGCAGACTTTTCTTTAGTTAATGTATTACGCTCAGACAACGTTACTTTGTATGGATATATATATATATATATATATATATTCAAAATATTATAAGAGGTCAAAATTGATTTTTTTTACTTTTAATTGATAATTGTTATGGAAAAGTATAATGAAAATAATAATTATTATTTCACTAGCATTATCCTGCTAACATTATACATATTCATAAACATACAAATAAAATACTTGAACAAACAATGGTTATCATAAAAAAACAGGAACACACAAAACAAAATGACTTTATCCGTCAAACAAAATTATATTAATTTACACTGTTCATAAACACTCAAGCATTGACTTCACTAATTTCTTAAATACCTACACATTTTTTAGTCTCGCCTTTAAAATGTTTAGTGTAGTATAACTCTTCACCTCTTAAGGCAGAGATAATAGTCAAAAGGTTAACAATATTATGTTTATTGATTGCGGACAATGCGCAATAGCAAATAATCCAACAATATTTATCGGGAAGCGAATAAATGTACTTAAGTAAAAAAAAAATTAATGAAACAAATAGCCGAAACTATTTGTTAATGCATTTTAGGAGGATTACACCTCTTAGATATCATATTCTGAAAATTGAAAAATGACACCTGGACACGGGAATCGAACCCGGGACTTTCGGCTTAGTACGCCACTGCTCTTACCACTGAGCTATCCAGGATTCGTCCCGTGCCCATGGTCATTCTTCACTCATAGTTTTAAGGCAGAGTCTGAGATAGACGTGGAAGTCGTCAGCTTATAAACATGTGATTATCTAAGATCACAACCATCAGACAACGCAGCCATCAGCGACTCGGTAGTTGGCAATTTTGCGGCCAAGGTTACAGAGTACGATACGAATTTATCAAGATTAAAGAATATTCATAATAAGTTAACAGAACCAATTCAAAAGTATACAAAGTTAATTACTGCAAACAATAATTAAAACGAAATGAAAGCTGGAATACACCCTATCATCTAAACAACATGACTAAGCCATTCCAAAGATACCTATAAATATCTGAAATTAATGTTGTTAGAAAGTTTAAACATATCATATCTCATAACTTATACATATTAACCAGTATATTTTTGCTCATTACCATACACCTGGCTACAATATTTATAGTAAAGTTATTATTCTCATCTAACAACAAGGCAAGGGTAGCCTACACATCGAAAAGCTTAATATCTTTTTAACTTATTTTCTTAGTTTATACTAAAATTTGAACACATTAAAATCAATTACTGAATTTCCCAGTCGCGTAGAAATTGAAAATATGATACGAAACCATATTAATTTTATCTAGACTTATTACAACTGTAAGAATATAGCCAAACAAAATATAGTGCAAGATAGCACACAAAGATTAAATTACATAATTACATAGTTACATTACCAATTAAATCAAATTTAGTAAAAACATAAATAAATAAATATGTCAAAGCATTATCAAATTTGATCTCTACATAATTTAGTGAGAATTTAATAGTTCCCCAGTTTCCAAATAAAAAAAAATTATATAAAAAAACTTTTCCAAAATGATGCACACTTACATGGTGTAAGTTTCTAAATCCTAATTGCATCAAAAAGTCATCGTTCCGTTCTGGGTACCAAATTATATTTCACTTAGAACCGTGGGGGAAAATATTAGTGAAGTATTCCATGACAAACTCTACTCTAACCAGATGAAAGTGAAACATTAAGGAATGTTACAAACAATAATATCATGGTGTTACCTTCCCTTCTCTTTATGTTCTACGTGAGTGGGCATGGAGATCTGTCAAGATGTCTTTGGGCGAGGACAAGGGGAGGATGATATAATTGCTTGTGTGGGTTCGTGATTGACGTTAGACTTGCGTTTTAAAGGTTTATTAATACTACTGTTCCAATACGAATGTGATGTTAGAAGTTAAGTTAAAATAAATAACTTAATGGCTATAGAGAAGTGAGTAACCAAACGAGGTGTTATGAGGGATTGCCTATGTTCTAACTGACAGCTAGGCGCTCCCTTCACGGACGTCGAACCTGGTTCCCTGGGCTTGAGTGGCAGACCCAACTGGTACTTGGTGAACTATATGACTTAACCCCTGTGGTCCCCTGACAAGCAACGTAACCTCCCACCTTACGATCTTCAAAGTCAGTCCCAAGAGCTTAAAACCCCACCTATTTAAACCGGGTGACTGGCCTTGTCTAGCTATGGACTGCTAACACCTCCTTGTTGTGTCAGCGCTTCTAGTTTATTTATTCATCATAACTATCCTTGCAACATCTTTTTCAACCGCTACTCACAACATCCAATGTTTATACAACATGCTTTCCAATTTGGAGTCGTTGATGACAATGGCATAATAGAATGTTACCGGTACATATAAAGTAAAATATACCACATAATAAATGACATATTATGGTAATAAATTGCAATAGCACCAACATCTTATGTAAAAGTCAAAGATTAGAATAAAAAGAATAGCTAGTTATTCATTATGAAATATAAAATTTTATAATTGGAAAATTTAATTAATTTATTTTGATGTATAGCATTGTGTCATTTCAAAGTCTTATCTTTGATATGTAGTCCAAGCTCTTTAATGTCACAGTTGGTTGAAGACCAGCTGTTTATTTATTTCTACATGTTTTGGTTGGTATATGAATACCATCTTTATGAATGAGTTTAATAAGAAGCACAGCTATTTATTGTGTCAGCATGATTTTTATGTTCTAAGTTCTAGCGCAACCGTACCGTCTTTATCAATATTACATATAGCTAGCCATGACATGAGCGCAAAAACGCTGATGTCGCTAATACCGATCTTAATTCAATAACGAAAACTCCTCATATTTATGAAATAGGGATGTTCGATTCATGGGCTTTGAATCGATCTTCTCGATCGATCCAGGTCTAGAGGTGTAGTATCGATTCAGGCACAAAATCGAGTGCATTGAATCGATCTAAAGCTTCATATAAATAAAGTTTGCTCTGAACTAACCAAAAGTGGCGCACTTAGAAATTTACACCTAGGGGTG
>CABFOW010001719.1:29761-69566 GCA_902141385.1 Timema californicum
AATGTATGACTTATTAAATGCCTCTGGAAGATATTTAAATAATTTTTGTGGTAACCACAAAGGGCAGTGATTTAAATAATGTGTGCGGCCTTACATACAATGTACACTTTGTTTCTGTTCTGTTTTCTAATTTGTAAATTTATATGAACTTGTGTGTAGTGGTAGACTTACTATAGTGATTTTTCACATTGAGGAGCACTTTAAATGTTTTACTCGAAGAGAAGAATCAGTGCTGGTGGAAAACTATACTTATGTGAGGGGAAGGAGGCAGTTAGTAAAATTATGTATTTTTTCAAAAAGGTTTTTGCCCTCCAAATCAAAAGGGAGATTGGGGATTCAGGAGTATCCAGAAGATTCTTAAGAAAATCGGGCTATATATTGGAGCACTTATTTTATTTCTTCAGTTACATTGAATTAATCTTTAAGAAACTGTACAATCAATATACCTTATTTGTTTGAATTACTTGATCGAGAACTAGTGATTGTATTTAATACTAAACACAATTGTTGGCATCCGTCTTGAGCAATCCTCACAACTTTTTTTGGGAGGGTGTGTCTCGAAAATTGGGAATCGTTAGCTTGGTGGAAGTGTAGATTGTAGGTGTAAACATTCTATAACTACTAAAACTTTATGGGGAAAATGAGGTTTTTACCAAATACTTTCAAACTATTGATTTTTTGGCCAACACGTCACTATAAATATATTAGAGAATAAAAACTCGATGTAATCATTTACAGAACCTTGACGGAAAAGAGCAGATCAGTGGATTATTTTCTTCACTTTACTAATGTAAGACAAATAATAAAATAATAACTAATTAGGAGCCCAAGATTGCAAGACTTGATTTAGAAATTTTCCTAGTACTAATAGTCAACAAAAACATTTCCTAAGGCCAACAAAATTAAATATCTTTGAATTTATTCGAAGTTGTATTTCTTTCGATCTTTCGATTCAATCTTTTATAAATCGCTAGAAAAAAAGAATTGATACGTGAATCAGATCGAGGCATTTGAATTGATCCAAAAATCGATTAATCGAGGGCAAAGAATCGATTTTCAAAAAGATCGATCCAAGATCGAACATCCCTATTCTAAAACCCTCTCAAGTCTCAACTCTCAATTCTGGCGGTCAAACTGGAAGAATTTTAAAGTTCTATTATGTAATTTTTCAGTTAAATTAAAGTCATTAATCAAGAAGAATGATATCTATTCTAGATAAACAATAAAATGATAATGACTATTGTTTTCTAAGAGTGCAAGTGAGTGTCAATTTTTATTATATTAGGCTCAACTTAAATTTATAATTTATGACCAAATTGTTGAATGTGAATTTGTTTAAGTACAACAGACTGGAATGGACAGGTAGGCTTTGTATTTAAATGTGATTATAATATATTTCTATCCTTAAGAATGAAGAATTGGAGAATCACGGAAAGGGGAGGTTATTTTAATATCAGCATTGTTTTAATATATGCCCACATATTTCCCCCCACATTAGGGCTACCATTTCTGAATCCTGTAAAAAAGTAAATTTTAAAAATGAAGATGGACAGGGGAGGTTATGGGGCTATAACTTTTTTCCAAACAATTTTACTAGTGTGAATGCAAATAAATGTTTGTTGTGCACAAATCGGCACATATGGCCAGCCCGGTTACATAATGTCACCCACTCGGCTGGTAACACTTTCTGGAGAGAATTCTGAATAGTAATGAAACACATTTCAAAAAATTACATTTGGCCGTTCATTAACCAATTCCCAGGCGTGTGTTTAGCACAGCGATCTATGCAAGACTGGTAGCCATTTTTCTACTTGTATACTTTTATCTGAAACGTTTTCGTCATTCACTTATTTTCTCATTTATTGCTTGATTAATGGTCATAGTACAGCATTTAACTGAAAGCCCAATCAGCTTCAATATGAAGTATTTAATCTGGCTAAAAGTACATTAGTTCATCAAGAAATGGCATTACAACTTATTGCAATGAAATGTTGATTCTCGCCTGCAACAGGGATCGTTTGACTAAACAAAGACGTTCAACGCTCATGCCAGGAAATGGATAAAGTGAAAAGTAAGAGTAGCCATTGGTGACCTGGCGGTCCAAGGGTAAGTTGTCAGACTTCTGTGCTGGCGGCCGGGGTTCAATCCTCGGTCCTGGCACAGATTTTTCTGATTACCAAACCCTTCCTTCACCTCTGACAAGACGTGTATTAATCACAACTTGTGAATGTGTGGAATGCCAGACCGTGGTTCGGATTCCACGTTAAGCTCTAGGTCCTCCATTTCATCTCACAATCACCCTACCATTACACATTAGTGTAAGTGCATATAACCCGAACAGGTAGTAAGACGCGGTGCTAATAATAATAATAAAGAGTAGCCATTCACAAATATTAACAAAGACAAAAACCTTTCCTTATACCGATTCATTTATTCTTTAGGAATTATACATAGTGGCGAACAAAACGCCAAATTACTTGTTCGAGAATTCCAGAATTATGGTAATTTTTTAGAAGCTATGGAATCTTTACTAAATGATTAACAGCCCATTTACCAATGGTTAAATAATATAGAAGGAATAGGAGATAAGATTTTGGTGGATATCTTTGACTTATTTGATATTAAAGAAAATCTACAAACACTGTTTTATCATCTCAAAAAAGAATGGACTATGTTGAATTCTGGCATATAAATGAAATAATGTATGTCCAACTTACAAATTCATGCATTGATGGAACGGTGGCATATTTTAAACCAAAGACTTGGTTTTAGATTCGCTTGCAAGGCAAATTTTCAAATATGTTCCAGCAAGGATTGCCACCTTTCAAAGATTGTTGGGCTGGAAACCCTGTATACGGTTTTTTTGGGTTGGGGGGGCAAATGTAAGCCTTAAAAGGGGCTTTTTAAAGTCATCCTGGGATTATGGAAATAAGATATAAAGTAAGATCTAAAACATGTTTTTTATATATATTTTTATTTAGTCTTTTGGGGAGAATCAAGACATGGCATTGATCTGAGAACGTTTTTAAGATAGGTACTTTCTTAATTTTATCATCTAACATTCTAACAAGTGTAAACAATCATGATACAATTATCATATTTAATAAGATAACAGTTTTAAAATAAAGTACACATTCAATGATGATATGATGTTAATTTGAAAAAGGTGAACATTTAAAAAATGTCTCACATTACCATTTACATGCTCACTTAATTATTTACATTCATATTTGGTGTTATTCTTTGCTGTGTTCAGCAGTTTCTTACTGCCTTCATATTTTAGAAAATTGAAAAATTTGATGCAAATTTCAGAAAGTTCATTTTGATTTGCGGTTCTCACTTCACTAAGTCCATGAACATCCAGTTTCTTGCATCCAACCACTGGTTATTAATGCCACTGAAGATTCTTTCATCAAATGATTTACTGATAGGGATTGAAAGTTTGAATGATATCATCTTCAGTAGTTGGGAATTGGAGACATCACTCCGGAGTATTTAGTTCAGAATCCACAAAACTCGTTGTACAGCTGGTCTTTATCAAGATTAAGGTTTGGTTTACCTGTGAGCTTTAAAACATATTCTACTGCTGGTGAAGATCTCCCTGTTCTTTAAGTGATAGACAGGCAAGGAGATTAAACACATTTTTTTCAGAAAAGTCATAGTTTTTGGACAGATAATTGATGCAACATTGCAATACATACTCTACCTCTCTTTAAAAACTTGACCTCTTGGTATTTGAGAATTGTGCTAGGATTTCATGAACTTTTTCTCCAAATAATCTATCTTGTTTTCTGCTTTCTAACTTGTTCTTAAGATCCCTTAATATTCTGTCTAGCTGAATAGAAGCATTTGAGCTGTCTTCCAGTCTCCTAACAGCTGTTTCAAATATAAGCAAAATGTGCTGCAGAAAACATAGGTAGCACTCAAGAAGTGAATAGTCAGTTGTAGCATCCTGTTCTTCATTTGGGGCTACAAACCGACAGATTAATCTTGAACAGTCTTCCTCGCCTTGTGACAAAAAATATTACTTGAGAGCAGGCCAGCAGTGTATAATTCTCAATTGCAGGAAGCAGAGACAGCCAAGCCATCGCGTGGGAACATGTCGCAGGATTTCCTTAAACTATAAAACAAACTCAGAAAATTATTTCATTGACTCAACATTTGATGCTGAAGGACCAAACTCACTGTATATCTTAAGAACCAAAGCTTCAATGTCATAGGGGAAGTTTTAATTCCATGTTTGATAGTGATGTTGATGAGCAATTGCGGTTAGCCTTTATGATAAACAGATTTTCCTTTTTAAGTAATACAAAAACAGACTTGTTTTTACCATAATTTACAGGTGTATTGTCAGTGCTATGTTCTCTTATCTAGTTCAGGTGAAAGCCATTGGATACCGTTATTTTCTGCACTGCACAGATAATGTCATCACGAGTTTCTTCAGGATCTTCTTAAAAGTCACTGAGTAGTCTCTGATGTGTTCAATGTTTCACATCAACATATTGTACTGCATATAGAAAAGTTTTAGTATTGCCTCGATTGGATGCATCAGAGGACACAGAAAAATAGAATACTTTCTGAAGTTCCTATGACCAGGGGTGCAGAATATGTCTGAACGCGCGAATGATGTTTGATGAAATTAAAGCAGTCCAGGGGAAATTTGGAGTAGAGAAAAGTCCAACAATTTAGTTGACGCTTTTAGTACATTCTGGTTCTGATATGGTAGTTTCATTTGTATGAAAAACAAAGGCCAATAACACTCAACGCCAATATTACCAGTATGTGCCATAGTGAGGCAGTGTCGGTGTAAGCACAAAGAGTGCGGTGTCTAGGGGCTAAGATAATGCATCAGAGTTCTAAATAAGAAGTCAGAGGTTGAGATAAGGGGCAAAGGAAAAATCTAATAATTCAACGTGGTTAATGGTGTGATTGAGTGATGAGTCATCCTACCCTACTACGGGTGTTTGGTAGCTATGGCAGGCAGGTGGTGGAGGTTAGGGAAGAGTGAGCGATGTTTTTTTTAGTTTGAATTCAGTCACCTGTTATATCGCAGCCTAATTACACGGCGATGTGCTAAAGTTTATTTAACCTTGTGACATGCGTATTGTAATAATGGTTTAGCCATGCAATTGTTTTTAATAGACCTATTAAGGTTTGTACATCATACAATAGATAAATGTTTATAAAAAATTAGATGGTTTAGTGAAACAAATGTTTATTATGTCGACTTTTAAGAGCAAACAAGATGTCAACTGGGCTAATTGTGAATGGCAGGGCGGACGTGATAAACTCAGGTATCACATATCTAAAACACATTCCCAAGAAAAACCTAGAAGTAAGGATCAAGGGTGTATTGCAAATTTTGTAAAACATAAATGATGTGATCAGGAAAAACTCATGGTTGTAAATAGCGATAGTATTTCCCCTTGTGTGGTTGATAGTGATAGACCTTGCAGTAGTGGCGAGTCTACGAAAAAACAAAAATTCTATGAAAATCAACAATTAAACCAAGGCCTCTTAGAATTACACTCCATAGCCCCTTACTCTCAAGATGTAAAATTAAATGTTGGTACTGGTAACCCTACTGGTATCAATGAACAATTAATAACAATATGTAATTCACACAAGGAAATGGGGAGGTTGCCATTTCTGGGAAACTAAATTTTTTATAAGGTAGGTAACTATAAAAATAACAATGATTAAAAATATATTTAAATTTGAATTTTCCAAACTATGTAGTAGGTAATAATCCTTATTCCCTTCAACCTCTATTCAATGTTTTATTTTGAGTGCTATGGTTTTCGGGGATTTTTCTTTATGAAAATGTTATGTTCTGGGGAAATATTGGAGCTCAACATATTCTGCACCCCTGCCTATGACAACATCTTGACTGTATGGCCCAAGAACATTATGAGACCACATGAAATTTTTGCTGCTATCTTACTATCAGCAAACAAAGAATGGTTCAATTTCATTTGGCAATCCAATGAATTGTAACTTTGACTCTGTTTCACACAGTGATAGATAGATGCAATTTCAGCTCTTGTTACAGCATCTTCTTCATATGTTTTTTTGCACAAGAAAAGTAGCCATAGTTTGAGTTTTACGCCGCTGCTGTTCTGACAGAATGTGTTTTTGAGACTTCTGATGACCAACAATAGCATTCCTTCCTTCAAATTTTATGGAAAATGTGATTGGGCAAAACACACATTTCACTGTGAAGTCGTTTTCCTTAACTTGGCAAAGTCTTTGTCTTTCAACCAGTATTTATTAAAAGTAGCGTACCGCTTAACTTTCTTTTTCGGCCGGACAGAGCTTGAAGAAGGTTTGTTTAAATCTTCCTCTTCAGCGGATGCACGACAAAACATTGCATTGTATCCTTTGCTTAACACACTAACAACACACAGCGAGCATAAAATGACTTGTCTGTCATCAACCACATGTGACACTAGCTAAGCACTGTCTGGCTTTATGGCCAGGGGAATGATGAGGGAAAGTAGGAGAAGAAGAGTGCTTACGCTGTCAAGTGTGCACAGCTTAGGACACAGCACCACAACAGCAGTCTACTCCGGTCTTCAACACCACACTTACAACAAGGCATGTCACAACTCACAGTGGCAGGCAGCGGCTGCAATCTTGCAATATTTCAATGATGGGAGGCATTTGGACTGGACACAAAGACCTTTGCCCTAGATCCTGGACAATGTGCTCAATTCCTGGACAATCCAGTTGAAAACTGGACGGGTGGCAAGCCTACTGTCAGCTTATGAGACTATTTTAAACTCTGTGTGTTTCAAAACATAATTTACAAAATCCTCTGAAGATTTAAATAGTCCACACTTACACTGGTGGGCAGACAGACTAATTGTCAGGCTCATTCGTCTGGTTTACTGGTGAGGAGGCTAGGGTTAGAATTCTGGTTGGATTTCTCACTCTTCCTACACACATGTGCTGGTGTATTTTCATGTGTACAACCAGGACAGGTAGTACGTTAGAGTGAAACAAAAAAGTTCACGGTTCAAATTGGTTTGTAACTCTATTATTAAAATTAATTATAACATTAAACTTAGATTATTAATATACCTACTCTTTTGAACAACGAATTGGGTATGAGAGTGCTTTGCCACTAAGCTAGAACCAGAACCGTCTCATGACCAAACTCATGCTTCACAAATAAATTAAGGTTTTATCTTTCATCGTGTTTTTGTACCCCTTTGGTTATACACGTTACAGTAATTACATTAATAGAGTAAGAAGGAAGGTAAACTCTTAGAGGGAATATACCCATATTTGTGTGGAGGAAGAGGGAAAACCATTTATTAAAAAAACATTCAGTACAACCAGGATTTAAACCCCAATCTCCTCATTATCAGCAATTCAGTTCACCATGAGAGTGACTCATTAGACCATGCAATCACCCATGCAAGTATTAATTTTATTTATTCTATTCGAGGTGATTTGAGTAATGTAATACTATGAGCACAAGAAAATCCATGGCTTCTCAATGGTAAAAGCCTTGTCACTCTTTGACACTTGACTCGAACTTGAGAGATCTTTGACTAAGAGTGACAAGGCTTTTACCAAGTGTCACTTTTCAAAATATACTTGAATTGTTTTTGTATGTAATCCTAATCACCAACAATTACCAGTTTCAATAATAAGATAACATAAATAACTACCTAATTAGTTTGTTATTTAACTGTTAAAAAAATGTTTTAAAGTACTGAATGACAGAGGTCTTAATTTAATCACCACTGTTCATTTGTCTGTAAATAGGAAAATTACTTTAGTTAAACCTATGTAGTTTTGGAACAACACTGGGACATTTTACAAGTTATTATCTAATAATTAGGTTAAGTCTTAATCAAATTAAATTATAATTTCAGGTCTGTTCTTTGGCTTATTACAAGCTACTGGGTGTAGATTATAAACTACCAGTATTTTAAGATGGCTACCATTGCTGCCACCACATCTTCTGCTAGTTCCACTACTCAGCAAGAAGACGAAGCAGAGGAATTTGGTCCACAAATGATAAATAAACTGGAGGTTGTTCATTGGTTATATTACTTTAATATATTATGTTAATTAGTGTATTGTGGTTGGCTTGAATTAAATTCATATCCGCTTCAGTGGGCCGAAAGGTCTAAGGTGTCACACTCATGTTATATTAGTCTGCTGGTAATGGGGAGATCAGGGTTTGAATCCCGGTCAGCTTTACTGGGTGGTTTTTCCTAAATGATTTTCCACTCTCCTTCCACACAAATGCGTGTAGATTATCTCTAAAATGCTTATTTACTCAGCTCTACCTCATCAGAGTAGTTTATCATATATGAGTATAACCTGAACTGGTAGCAAGACACACTTAATAAAAAAAATTAAATTGATTTTCTTATCCACTTTTTTGTTTTAAATTTTTTAACATAATACATATAAGGTAAAATGCAATGTGAAGGTAAAGCACAAGAAACTACAGCCTCATTTTCCTGGATGGAAAAGGGAAACCATGATGTAGAAAAGCCTGCCACAACGTAGCAGGTAGGAACGATAGGCTCAAAGTCATGAACACACTATGTGGCCAGCTTTGCCAATAAGGCCTTTATAGTAATTTTGCTGTAATGGGTCTACTTTTGCAATCAAAGTTTGTTTCCTCTTTAAATTTTTAACCAATAATTTATGTTACTATAATCATATTTTTCTGTTATCACAGTGTCTTTTACCTGTTGAGGTTATAAGAAGATTGGGAGGCCATTAGGAAAAAAAAAGTTAAAAAAAATTCTCTTATGGATTATTTTGAAAATGGACAAAAATAAAGTAGGAACTTTTTTTTTGTCAATTATATGTATATATATATATATATATATATTTAACTTTAAAATAAAGAATCGGTTTCAGCTAAGAACAGACAAAATCAGGGCACCCAATAATAAAACCATCCCAATATTAATTCTAATTCAGGCTATACACATTACAAAATAAATAGTCCGGAACACAACACGGTCTTTATAGCTCTTTTGTTTAAAAATGGAAATATTTACTCAAAACTCTAATATATGTGAAACAAAATAATATACACTAGCAAACTCAAGCATGTATTACACTATAACTATGTAAAACACTTTTTGAGTCCTGGTTTTAAATTTTATAAATTTATGTCCTCATTTGTATGTTTGGACCGATAAAAAAGATCAATATTGGGTCCACAAGGGTCAACACTTCGTATTAAAATTTCGACTTCCGGTTAACATTTTTGACATTTTATTAGGTGTTGCACATCTTCATGTCATTGCATTGCTATTAAATTCTTCATTTAAATGTAAATATTGACTATTGAGTCCAAAATGGAAAAAGATCATTGTTGTACAAACATTTCTACTAAGAGGTTTAAGGAAAAATACAAACTTTTTGAGAGACCTATATTATTTACTCTATGGCATTGGAGAATTATTGCTTTAAAACTTAAGTACTCTCTCTTTACAACTAAAGCTTACAAAATTGTATTAATATATTTGCCAATATCTCAGAAACTGTTGGTTTTATAAAAATATATTTCATATAAAAGTTTTTTATTTTTAATAGTACTACAATTTTGCCATGATAAGTTATTTAGTATCTCAAATAAATGCGGAAATACAAAAATGTCCGCTTCTGTAAAGTACCTTAAAAGTCATTTTCACGGGAAAATGAAAATAGCCTGTCTATTTATAATCTCAATCAACGCCTAGATACGAATCTTAATCAAAATCGTTAGAGCCAATTTGGAGAAATTAAAGTTTTTCTCTTTTAACCCTTTATTAAACTGCTCTTAATTTTAAGTTCAAACAGACACACAGACGGCATTGCAAAGACCACTTTTTAGGGTTCGGGGGTCATGAGATGTCGACATCCATCAACATTTCATGTTAATTATTTTTTTTAAGGTTGCAATACTTTACCTTTTGTGTTTGAAAAGTTAAAAAATAAAAATAATAGCGTATAGCTTGAAAGTTATTGGTTTTATAAAATTATGCTTCGAATAAAATATTTGTAAATAGATCTCCATATTTGTAATAAGTAACTAGGGTTTTCATAGGGTTGCCCTGAGGTTTTTGGAATTGGATATCTTACCCTAAAATTAAGGGTAGTTTACTGAAGGGAAAAAAGAGAAGAAGTCGATTTTCTCAAAATCAGCTTTAACCATTTTGATTAGATTTTATTTCTAAACATTTATAAATATTCCAAACAAAATGGCTTCTCTCAATATTTCGACAAAATGACTTTAAGGGCTCCGGACTGATGCGTAAATTATCAATTTTTTTTATATTTCTGAAACTATTTGAGATTTCATATCTCAAATAGTTTCAGAAATATAAAAAAATTTGATAATTTACGCATCAGTCCGGAGCCCTTAAAGTCATTTTGTCGAAATATTGAGAGAAGCCATTTTGTTTGGAATATTTATAAATGTTTAGAAATAAAATCTAATCAAAATGGTTAAAGCTGATTTTGAGAAAATCGACTTCTTCTCTTTTTTCCCTTCAGTAAACTACCCTTAATTTTAGGGTTAGATATCCAATTCCAAAAACCTCAGGGCAACCCTATGAAAACCCTAGATACCAAGTTTTAGCCTGAACGGTAAAATAGTTTAGGCTCTAGTTGGCGGTATAGACAGACAGATGGAAATTCAAAAACCACTTTTTCGGATGGGGGGGGGGTGTTTGTAATGAAACGTTGAGATTCATCAAAATCTCGAGTTTGATTTTTTTGACAATCACAATACTTTCCCTACCTGTAAGATAGTGTGAAAGTAATAATAACTTGTACTGAATTTAACATGCACTATATGAACCAACTGATTATAATACCACACCAATTACAAACTATCTTGGTTCTAAAAGTGAGATAACATTCACTCTCCTGTCTGTTAATCTATCATTGAAAGGGGAAGCCTTAATTTCATCAATAATACACTTTCAGCTATTTCCGGAACCAAAACTGGGACCCTTAGCTTACAAGATATGTAGGTGTATTACACTGCTGCCTGCACTAATGTGTCAGACTATACTCGTTCTCATTAATCCAATGGAGTGAAGATGGGGATATAGAATTTATAGGAAATGTACCCACATTTGTGTGGAGGGACGGTGGAAAACCATTTAGGATAAACCAACATGTTAGCATACCCAATCATGATTTGAAATGGAACCTCCCTGTGAATAGCAAACTTAACTAGATGAACATGACATTTAGTCCATGTGGTCACCGATGTGGATAACCCATTATTAATCATTACAAAAATGTATTTTTTCAGGCTCAAGGTATAGGTGGTCCAGACATAAAGAAGTTGCAAGAAGCAGGATATCACACAGTGGAGGCTGTAGCATTTGCTCCCAAAAAACATCTCCTAACAATTAAAGGCATCAGCGAGGCTAAAGCAGATAAGATTATTGTAAGTAAAGTCAAACCTCCATCAATCAAAGTCAATGGCTCTACAATAAATTTTGATACATAGACACCTCAAGTTATAGAAACAATCTGTTTTATACATAATATTATGTATTAAATTGTATTTAGAAACAAATTTCCTTATTAATGCACCCTTTCTTATAAATAACATAAGTGAATATGAATCACATCATGTGACACAAGCTATGTTCATAAAGATGATTAAAAACAAACAAGAAAAAAATGTGTAGAACATTCCTTGAAAAAACATAATTATTTATGTAGTGGGTATTCATATATGTGAAAAACTTTACAATATCATACTGCACAACACATTTTGATGATTCACCATAAAAGTGTTCACACTTATTAAGTCCGTGAAATACATGGTCGAGAACATTTTCAGCGAATTGAAGATCACAACATATTGTACTAAACGTGGTCAACATTTCTTTTTTAGAAGGATTAGAGGATTCTTCTATGTCATTCTCTTCGTCACTCTGTTCTGTCTGAAGTGAGCTTACTATGTAATCATCCGTTGGATATTATGAAACAATTACATCTTCGTCGATGTCAAGGAACTCAAGGGAAGTTCCTTCTCTTAAAAGACCTTTGGTCTGCAAGTATTTCTAATATTGTTTGACTTGTGACATTAGATTTGATGCTTTTCCAAAGCAATTTTTTACTGTTGATTCTAAAACATCGTTTTGCCACACCGTAGCTAGTACACCTATACAAATTCTCAGATTAATCAAATCTGTAGATTGCTCATTTTCTAAGGCCCAGATAAGTCTTGTGAGAATGTGTTTTCAATAATGAATTTTCAGACTTTTTATAACTGGCCCATTTTCTCCAATTTTGAAGTTTTGTTTGGGGGGAGGAAAATCAAATTCACATTTGATAGGTTTGATAATACATTAGGGTGGGCCAAGTAATTTTTTATTTAAATTTAAATTCCTTTTCTCAAAGATCACACTTGTCAACTATGTTTTCTCTTATAACTGTATTAAACTTCTAAAGATTTAATGCCTTTGAAGCATCTAAGTTGCTTACTTATTTCTATCACCATTAATCTCAGTTTTTCTTTGCTGCCCACCAAAACTGTTATCCTTTCTTTGCTGTTTTTACCTTCATGGCAATTATTTTTAAAAGTAAGAGTCTTGTTTGGCAAACATTTGAATAAAAGTTCTGTTTCATCGACATAAAATATTTTCAGGAGTATACCCTTCTAAAATCTTCTTTAAAACAGTGGTTTTCCATTGGTCGCAGTCGGCATCACACACGCTTCCTTTTCCCTGTATTAATCATTTATTTTATGCCATGTTGCCTCTTAAATTTATCCAACCAATAGGAACTAATGTTGAAATCCACTTGCCCAAAAGGAGTGGCAAACTAATTCCTTTTCTTTTATAAGAGGACCTGAGATTGGTAAGTTTTTGTCACAAACAATTTAAATCTACTTTAAAACAGCATTTTCCACTTTTCCAAAATGGCGTGTTTTAGAACATTTACTCTCAGGTCCGACATCCTCAAAGGTTTTCATAACAAACTCAAATTTTTTTTAAAATAATCATTGTTGACACTATACTTAGGGAACATCAAATTTAACTGCAATATCCTTTTAACGCATTCTACTGTCCACCTTCTTCAACAGCTTCACCCTTTACAAAACAATGATTTTCTTTTTGAAATTGTGAATACACACTGTTGATTAGAGAGATTGAAACAATAGTGAGCATAAACCCTCGGTTAGAGATGCTGAAACAAACTGAACCTGATATATAAAGGTGGAAGATTACTTGAGGAAAGAGCTGAGAGGAGTGTGGAGACAATACCACTTTGCTAGGTGACCTGTCAGCATTGCAATGATCTTGACCACCACTTCTTTCTCTTTCAACATTTCCAGTCTCTTTTTCCTCACTCGTTTTTCTTATAGCATCGTCATCATGAGGGGGAAATCTTGGTTTGTCTTGAAATAAATTCGATATATATTGAATTTTTTTTTGTATATATTTAGAAACAGTTATAGCCTCCTTTTTTTCTCTAGAAATAATAGTCAGAGTGTTATAAGTCAATGACAGTATATTTTATTGGACACAAAATATTGTTGATGTACATTGACAAATTATTAATATAATAACATAGGTTAAAGCGTGCAAAGTCTAAAACTTTGATATGTAACATAACACATCACAAGATATGTGAATCGACTGGAACGTTTAGAGACCTTAGTATTAACCACAATGTTTCATGAATGTTAAAATAGACTTGAATGTCCTAATCAGAAACCACAATATTAATATAATATTATATGTATATAAACTTGTCTAGAATGCCCAAATTATGAACATTATTATTATTACTCAACATAACATTTCATAAAAGTGAAATTAACTAAAATGTTTAGACCAGAAACTTTATTATTAAACGTAATGTTTCATAAATATTGAGAATCGGCAAGAATGCCAAAATCAGAAAACTTATTATTAAACTCAATAGTTCATGAATATGAAATTGACTAGCATGTTTAAAGTGGAAGACTTCATTACTAAACAATGACACAAAATTTCTTCTTTGACCAGTGTATGCAAGGTCGAGGACAGTGATGCTTGAATAAAAAAAGCTCCCCAAAAATAAATAAATTTAATAGAGTGTTTAAAGCCAAAAACAATACCAGTAAATAGGGAGATTCCAACACTATATTAAGTTTGCATAACCAAATATATTAATATTCAACAAGGACATAATGTTACAAAAAAAATATCTATATATTTTGACTAGAGCGTTCAAAGACGGATATATTAATACGAACTTGCTCGTCAATAATTGCGACAACTTTCTGGGCCATGGACAAAGAAAATATCTTACTACTACAGAAAAGTTTGTGCACAGCATAAAGTTAATAGAACAGTGTTAGATTCAAGTGCCCTGTCTAACAAATAATACCAAAGAGTCAGAAAAAACCATACAATTTTAAGGCGGCCTGCATCCCTTTTAACCGCTTAATGGAGCCAAGGTAACTATGGTTACATGCACAATGTAATCAATCAAGCGTGCGTTTCTCATACATATATTCACCGTGTAAATGGGTAACTTTATAGAAAGACAGTCCACTTTTTTTTTTATAAATTTGATATTCCTAATCAATCAAATTATCCATGGGACATAGTATAGTCTTGTTGTAATGCTCAAATGTTTAATGGGCATAAGTAGGCTTACAATAATTATTCAACTTCAAACCGGGACAGTCTAGGTAGGTAGTGAAAATAAAATAATTCATTTATCGAGTGATGTTTATTGTACAAGTATTTTCATATACGTAAGTGTTTTTAATTTACATGACTAGGTTACTTGACTAGTTCTAGGTTTTATTAAACCATTCATCTTTCACACTCGAACATACTTTTTTAAAGAATGGATTTATCATTTTTAATTTTATTGTATCGTATCTTCGGATGTGTATTGGGATGATACAGATCCAATAGAACGGCCTCTAAACAGCGACGTGAGTCTGAGAATAAAAATCCACTAAATTCACACCAACATCTCCTGCACCACAGCTCCAACTTATACCTATTCCTCACTCTGTCTAACATAAAGTTATTCTATCGCTCGCTCCACCATAACTATGTCTCCGTTTTCAGTGTTGTAGGCAACGTCAAGTGTGAGCTGTGTTTCTGTATATGTGTGCATGAAGGATGTAGATGTAGTGTGCATGTGTGATTTTTTAATTTATAGTTTAACTGGGACCACAATGCAAACCGGTCGGGATGTACCTCTTAAAACAGGACTGTCCCGGCCAAACTGGGATGTATGGTAAGCCTAGGCATAAGAAATACTTAATATTTGCTAGTATGTATGCAAACAAGTAATAGAAAGAAGGATAAGAACAGATGAAAGGAACAAACACAATAGGCCTATACCTTTTACAATGTAAAGGGGAACACAGTTCATACTTTATACTGCTTCCAGCGAAAAACAAACTCCTAATATTTGTTGCATTTTTGGTAAATAGCTGTAATTTTCACAAACTTGCATTTATTTTATAAAAACTTGCAACCACAAACCAGAAATAAACTTATATATATTTTGATACTATGATTAAAATTGGACACCAATTTCCTGATTGTATTTTCCATGAAGTTCAACATTTATTGTATGTATACAATTTTTTCATTTTTACATTAAGTAAAATTTATCAACCAAATGTTAACATACATCATTTCATTAGAAATAATTTCAAAGCTATTAAATGTTTAACTATCATATATTTTGCTTTGTGGTGTCCATTTTACAGGCCGAAGCCTCTAAACTTGTGCCGATGGGGTTCACAACTGCTACAGAGTTCCACCAGAAGCGCTCAGAGATAATTCAGTTGACAACAGGATCTCGAGAACTGGATCGACTTTTAGCAGGAGGCATTGAGACTGGTTCAATTACAGAGATATTTGGAGAGTTTCGTACAGGCAAAACACAGATCTGCCATACTCTAGCAGTCACATGTCAGGTAATAATAGATTATTTAGATGAACATTCATTAGAATAAATATTATTTTTAGTTAATGATAGTTAAGCACAATTTTGTTCTGGCGAAGAAATTTAAAAGACAATGTTGCTTTCTTTCTTAATTTTTCGACTGTGTCTTACTTCCCATCAAGGATATACCAAATTTAACTAAATTAATAGACAGAAAAGAGAACAGTACTATTTGAAAGAAAAATACCTGCATTTGCATTGAGAAAAAATGCAAAACTATCGAGGAAACACTACTCAATACACATGTCCAGGATTTAATCTTCAACCTCCCTAAAACTGAAAAACTAGACTAAATAAGTCTGACATTTAGTCAGATGTCCACCAAAGTGGGTTGCTTTCCTTATGAGTAAACAGAAAATTAATATAATATTTAAAATAATGTGTAAAAAAAGGCTATGACTTATTGAATAAAATTGGTGAATAGGCCTACACTGCCAAATGTTAATGATAGAAAAGGAATGGGGTTAAACTTTAATCGAAACAAGTTTTTCTCTCCAACCTTATTTTCATAATTCGCCCATTATACCTTCACTATTCTTATTCAAACTATTACTCATCATCATTATCAACTGTTTCCAGCCTGTGGTTGGGTAGTTTAGTAAAATGCCTCCATCTTCCTCTATCCTTCCATCACTCTTTCTCCTTTAATTCCTTCCATTCCTCTCCTATCACTTGAACACTTTCTGTTATCTGCTCCTCTCATCTCTTTCTTGGCCTCCACTGCGGTCTTTTCCCCCACATACATTTCCATCATTTTCTTTGGCATCCTCTCTTTTTCCATCTTCATTAAATGCTCTAATGCCCATACCATCTAAGTCTTGCTTCCTCTTCTATCTCATGTACTCCCTGTACCCTAACTCTTCCTCGGATAACTTCATTCCTAATCTTGTTTCTCCATATGACAGCTAACATCTTCCTCACAATATTAATTCCCATGGCCTCTTTCCTAGTCTCTCTTACATTCACTGTCCATGTTTCTGCTGCATATGTGACAATAGGTACTATTGAAATGTTGGTAGTTTATTACAAGTTGCGGTTGTTTAGTGAAGCCATCTTTAAGTATGCGCACCAAATATTTTTGACAGACATTAAACAGTTGATTCATGCCAGTTGTAAGTTTGGAAAGCACATCTGTGACTTCGTCACTTGTATTTTTATTGCACTAATAATTAATGTATGTTTTCTTGTGCTATCTTGTTTATTTACCATTCACTTGACCTGTGGCATTTTTTTTTCTAAAAGGTACAAAATACACCCTGTAAAATATTACACTATTACTATATAGAAGTATACACATTTTACCTTTATATTTAAGGTTTTGGATAATTCCTTTAACTAGTGATGTGTAAGCAGTAATTTTTCACTTCGATCGAATTTGAATCCAGTGTTTTTTAGAGTTTGAGTAATCTTTTTTCTAGAAACATTTCAAGTTGAATTTTTTATAAATACATGCATATATCTTAAATACAAACACAATTTTTAAGAGACTTTTTTGTGAAAAAAATTACTCACCAATTGGGATTTTTAAATATATAATATAGTGATACATGTTATATACATATTTAAATCAGGCACAAATCAATATTGAGGAATTCTATCTGCTATGAAATAATAACTTAAAATTGAATTGAATTAAATTTTTGTGATAAACCCAGGAATTCCAAGTTTTCTTTTTTTTTTAAGAATCTTAGGAGTCTTGTTTGAACAACTATTAAATCTTAGGTCTAACTTGAATATTCAGGTACTTACATACCCATACTTTTAATATAATTATAAAAATATAAAATAACATACACAAATGTAATAAGTTAATGTTTTTTTGTGACTTACTATATTGACTCGAAAATAAGTCGCCCTGTAAAAATATGATCACTATGACAGGGAAAATAATATTTATGTAAAAACCACTTTAATCCTAATAGGTCTATATAATTTAAAATAACTTTAACATGTTCTAGGTTTACAATTTACCTTATTTATATTTTCATTCTACATTAAGTGTTTTGTTACAATTTATTTGTAAGCTATTTTCGAATTTAACTTGAATCTTTATAGTCAAATGATTTAATAACATTGTAATTAATGTGTCACAACATAACATTGAATTATTTAGAATATAACTTTACAAATTTAACAAGATTAAGATTATTTTGTAAAATCAATTTAAAATCAGTAGCTAGCAGGCATAATCAGCCGGTAGTGAAATCATATATAACTTGAATAAAAAACTGACCCAGGCCATAGGCTGGAAACAGTAATGAATGTAAAATAAAGTTTAAAATCGATATATGATAAGTTATATAGCTTTTTTATATTAGGCCTATCCATAATAAAATTCTGACTTTGTTAAAACTCAGTTAGTGTGTAACAAACTACTTGACATTTTTCCTTCACTAATAATTTAATAACAGTGTGCTATTATTCACAATAACTTATCTACAAATGTCTTATTACTAAAATTTTTAATGATTTTTATGACATATGTCTTAGTAACTAAAGTTTTAACTTTACAACTATGTTTTAGTCATTTGTTCAGATATGTTTTTTTAATCATGATATCTAAGTATAATAAAGCAAGCTTAGTAAACCAATACACTCATTTCTTTTCACAATAGAATAAAAGAATTTACTAACAAACTGCTACAAAAAGGCCCTAAAAATATGTGTGAAAAGTAGTAGTGATAGGAGGTTACACATTGGTTACGTATTATCTAAGTTGGGATGCAAAAAGGTTTCATAAAGGCTGTTTTTGAGAGAAAAGTGTGGCCTATTTTTGGGTCAGTATGGTATTTGTTGTTTTTATAATTATCTTAAAGCAGAGATTATATAGATAGTTTGGACCCTCCCATTACTTAATCTAGCACAGGCCCCAAACCTCAAGTCTAAATAGTTTCTATCCTATTCCTCCTTAGCTTTTCTTTGATTTGATATGGATTGGGCAAATATAAATGGTTATTTACCAATTTCTTAAATACTCATCCAAACAGGGCCGCCTCGAGCATAATTTTGAGCCTGGCCGAACCTTGATTTAAGCACCTCATACCTTCCTCTTTAACACCCTATAAACTTGAAAGAACCCATTAAAAGATTGATGAATTTCTTATGTTCATGCTCATTGCTTTTCTTTATTATTGCTAATTCGATTTTTATTAGGGGTAGACAGGATCTCGAACCCTCGAGAAAATATCGAGAATTTATCCATTCCTGAGAGTTGGGCGGGAAAGACATTTTCCTGACAAGGGTTTGAGCGGGGAAATAAATCCCGCTTACTGTTCAAGCAGGTACTACTGGCTCAATCTCTATGGAGACAGTCATCATCTTTATTCTGTAGCAAACTTAGAGGGGTAAGGGGAGAAGGGTATTTTACTGCCTGTGGTGAGACAAACAAGCTGGGGAAACTAGTAACTTATTGTGCTCTATCAACACTTATTTATTAGCTCCAGCAAGAGAGAAAGTTTGAAAGATTTAAAGGACAGAGATATATTATACTTGGCCATCTTTTCGGGCATAGAAATGAAGGGGGATGGAGTAGCTTGCCAAGGTCAACTATTTATGAGCATCAAACTGTCTGTTGTTAGCATCCAAAAAGTAGAGATTACAGTGGTGTTAAACTAAATAACCTTTAAGGGGTGTCAAACATAGAGGATATTTAAAAAGTAACAAACCTAGGGAACATTTAAGGGGTTTCATACCTAAACAATATTAATAGGGTTTAAAACCTAGATAATCTTCAAGTGGCTTTAGATCCAAAACATTTAAAGTGTTTCAAACTTAGAGAACATTTAAGGGGTTTCATAACTTTAGAATACTCAAACAATATTGTAATAGAAAACACAAACCTAGATAACCTTTAAGAGGTATTAAAATATAAAACATTTAAGATTTTAGAGGACATTTAAAAGGGGTAAAACATTTTTTGTTTATATCTTTTGCACTCTTCCAATAAGTAGTTTAGTATCAAATACAATTTTCAAAAAGAGATTAACTAATAAAAATTATATATTCTAATTAATTATTCAATGTGTATCAATCAGTATGTTGTGCAAAATTTTTATTTCTATGTGTTTCAATCAAATATTCACACATTTGTATTTATATATCTAGGATTTTAAAATATATTTTTTGTATTATATTTAATGATGTCAAAGATATTACCATATTAGCATAAAAACAACATATTTTTAATCTAAAATTAATCTACAGCATCATTTTTATGATTTCCCATTCCCGTCCTGATTCTGATATTTTGATTCATTTCCCGTCTCATAAAAATGTCAACCTCATCCATTCCTAATTTATATTTGTTTAATTTCCTTTAATAGGCCTATATATTCTTCTGTAGTTATAGTAACATTGAAAACCTAACTTATAACTTATGGTATTTGAATTTTTGTAAAAAGCTCAGGATAAAATTTATAAAATAAAATTAAAACAATTGACTTAAAAAAGTCTACACATTTATTTTATTTCTATTATTTGAGACTAGGAATTAGCAGAACATGTTTATTTGATAGAAGTCTAAATAAATAAAGATGATTTGCAAATTATATGAGTGATGTCAAAATTTTAAACTGTTAGACATTATTTTGCACCACCGATATCAACAAGTAAATCTGAAAGGTATTTTTCTACCCTAAAACAGATAAAAAAATTCTTAAGTAATACATTTAGTAGTTCTATCAGTCAAATAGAAACGTATTACTTTAATTTCTGATTTAGATAACAACATGATTGATGTATTTTCAAATATCAAGGAAAGGAGGCTGGTCTTTCATTACAAAATATAAATAACAGTTAAGTTGATACTTTTTTATTTCAATTTCGTGCCCTTCCAAGAAAAAAAAATTAGATTAAGATTACCAACTGTTCCCAAAATAAGACTTTTGTCCTGGACTGTATTTATTAAATAAACTCTTATCATTTGAATTATAAATGAGTTATATACATTTATATTTTACTGATGGTTTGAAATTCTCTAAGGGTACCTCTATTACTCTGTAGATAGTAGGTGGTGCTAGTATAGCCTCTGGGTTGAAATTAACAATATTTAGGTTGGGTGGTTTTCTACAACATTCTGTTTAGCCTTTTTACTACCACTTCCTTAGAAAATTCTATAATAGAATCGAAATATTGAAGTGTGTCTAAATGTGTTAGTGTTTTTACTTTTATTTGTGCTTTATTATTTTCCTACTATTTTACTATTTTATTTATTATACAATAATAATAATTGATAAAAATAAGGAAATATAAACTAATTAAGTGAAAATTGAGTGAAGAAAGCCCATCTAGGTAGATAGGAAAAGATGTGGGTAAAATTAAATGCACAAGTGACATCTGCTTCCTTTATTCCAGCTTCTTGAGTAAAAAAGTCTCACATACATTGATACATAAATATTTTATATTTCAGCATTATTGGTTTATCAAACTAGAGGGGTTGGCGCTGGGGGTTACAAAGGAAATAATGCCAACATATAAACGCTTAGTGTTTCATTGTATGTGAGACTTTTATGTACTCGAGAAGCCAGAAACAAGGAAAAAACTGTCACTGTGCACTGGATTTGATCCACATTGTTTCTTCTTTACCTAGTTTTCACTTAATTAGTTTATTTTTTCTTATTTTTATCAATTTTTCTCGAGTCTCTAATGTTATTATTATTATTATTGGTGTTTAGAGGCCCATCGACACACTGAGGTCATTAGGGCCTAGAGTCTCTAATGGTCATGACTAACATATGACTATGTAACAAAACAAGTAGTGATTTAAATAGTTTTGCTAGCAAAATTTGTTTCAAAACTAATATCAATACACCCCTAAAAAACTGATCTTTGCCCACTTCTATCATATAATAAATCTTTAATAATATTATATTGTTAACAAAATGTGTTATTTCTGCTCAGCTTCCTATTGATCAGAATGGGGGAGAGGGAAAGTGCTTGTATATAGACACAGAAGGCACATTTCGACCTGAGCGATTGCTAGCGGTGGCAGAGCGTTACAAATTGTCTGGGAATGACGTTTTGGACAATGTGGCTTATGCCAGAGCATACAACACAGACCATCAAACTCAACTTTTAATTCAAGCTTCTGCTATGATGGCAGAATCAAGGTATGTATACTAGCTTCTTTTTGTGTGGATTCCTAATGACTTAATCAAAGAGGTAGCAATGAAGAGGAAAGCTTAAAGTTTATTAGTGTGGATGGGTAGTGTGCTTAGCTGGGGTTTGAGTACAAACAAGAATTTCTAATTGATTTCTGGGAATTTTTTGAATATTGGATATTGTTTGGTGGGTGAGACACTGAGACCATACAGTGTATCGTATCGAGTACCACCATCAATGAAAGAGTTGAAACATTGCCAAAAGAGATGCTTGCAGGCATCTGGATGAATCATATTAAAATAATAAACAGTGAATGGACAGACTATTCGGCCACATCTTGTCATGAACAATAACAAAATGAAATAGAGTATATATTTATAAGGAAAACCTCTTTTTGCTTTATGAGGTATTTGTATTATATTTGGAAGACGGTGGATAGAAACATATAAAAGAGACACACAATATGGCTTTTACAATGAAAAAAACACAGTCCACACTTTACATTGCTGCCATTGGACAAAGAGGTAATGGTTGCCTCTTAAAGAAAATAAACCGTCACCGCTCAATCACCCAACCTAGGTTTCATTCTATCGGAACTCATCAGGGAGGAGTGTGAAACGTGCAATGCAACTTCCTAAAAGAGGAAACAAAAAAAAACACAAACGGGAGAAAATGGAAAATCATAAAGAATGATAGGTCACATAGGTAGGAACATGTAAAAGGTATAACATAAAGGCCAAACACAGGAAAAGGTCATTGCATGTGAATATTTAATATATCTCTATAAGGAAACCTCTTTTCGTTTTATGAGGTAAATGTAATATATTTGGAAGAAGGTATAGAAAAGATGGAGTAAAAGAAACAAATACAAATGAAGATATGTAATTTGTTAATGTAAAGGGCCATAGAAGATGAACTGAACTTAGAGCTGAATAAAATCCGTAAAAAAATTCACAACAAACCTTTTAGGATGAATTTTCAATTCTATAGTCTTCCTGGAGTGTTGATTCTTTGCAAATGCATTGCTACTCAAATCTCCAGAGCCCTCTCAAATGACTCGACAAATCACAAACAAGTTTCTGATGACATTCCTTTCATCATCAAATACCATCGAGGACTGCAAAGATTCAAAACTATCCTTAACTCTTTGGTGAGTATGAACATATATTTATGTTCATTTTGTAATGGTTTCCTAAGAGTATGCACGTAAAATATAAGTTTCCATGTTTGTCTAAATTATTATGGCTGTAAATAAACGTTCAACCATGTTTATGCTCTGCTGGTATCTATGTTATATTAAAGAAACTATTTCTAGACATTTACTAGTTTATATATTTGCGAATAGATGGCTCTACTGTCCGTTAGACAGTAATTAGTTACTCTTATTGTTGGTGTAGAAAACGGGGGACGTTTTCCTTTTATAGATGTCGTAGATGTGTGTGATGGCTATCACATACACCTGGTTGGCGAAATCGATGTTTATTTTAGAAGTGATAAGTGTCTCCAAATGATTTATTTGTGACAGTTTATTTTTGCTGTGTCATTGTTTATAAAGTTAATGGCCCATGAACATTTATGTTTATACCTTAGTTTGTATTACTGTTTTATTTATGAAGGCAAACTCACACATTAATAAATAAAGGTAGTCGTCACGCGTGAATGTGTATAATTATATTATAGTTTTATATTGTTGTATTTATCATGACATCTTCACGCAAAAGACAGAAAAAGAGTTGAATGAAATAATTTCTATGTTATGTTAGATTTTTAAATTCAATTTTAATGTGTCAATATGCAATTAATAGAGGTGGACGGGGTCTCGAACACTCGGGGAAAATGTCGAGAATTTATCCTTTCCAGAGAGTCAGGCGGTAAAGACCCATTCTCAGCAAGGGGTCGGGCAGGAAATAAAGCTTGCTTATTGTTCAAGCAGGTACTACTGGCTTAATCTCTATTGGAGACAGTCATCATCTTTGTTCTGTAACAAACTTGGAGGGGGAGAGGGAAAGGGGTATTTTACTGCCTGTGGTGAGACAAACAAGAAGGTGCATAAGTTTGGTCCCGCCCATGAAAGTACTAATGACCGGACTTATTGCAGTTGTTAGTGCTATAAGCCAAAATCATTGGGTGGGGCCAAGTTGATGTCAACCTGGCCCTGCTCCATCTTAGGGCGGTTGTACTTGTACCAATATTATCATTGTCGGCACCAACACCAGCCAGTTTGCTTGTACACACACCGACAAAATCGTTGTCGGTGAATTAAAGGCGGGTAGTTTTGTGAGTAGTGCCAAGCTAAATATGGCTCCAGTGAGAAATAGGGGGTTTCTTTTACTGTGCTTTTTCATCTCCGGAGGAGACATCAAAACCGGAGGGAAAGAGAATTTTGGGAACACCCAATAGTAGCCGCAAGGAATCTTGAACTCCTCCCCGGTTTTGTATCACAAATACACTCTGTTCTCTACCAATTCTATCAAGGTCACAATGTCATATGTTGGTGGTCCATGATAATGTTCCATCTGTTGTGGGGGTGGTGAATTTGAATTGGGCTTCGGATCCCAGCCCCGTGTTCTATTTTTAATAATTGGTTTCCCAATCTTTAGGTGACATCTGCAACCATCCTTGTATGAGTATTTTTATATAAGGTAGAATCAGAGAAACTATTCTATAGGAAAACACACATTGATTTGTTGATTAACATGTTGGGTCATGAGTTATGATTTGAAATGCTTATTAGTGGGTTTCATGAAAGGGAAGTATTTTATTTTTCTTGGGCTAAGGGAGGCAGGAGACAGTTTAATCTTTTGTTAAGAATATGATTTATTAAAGATGGCGTGCTACGCTTGAGAGTATGGATGGGGTAGAACTTTATTTTCTTGGAATAAAGAGTATTGCACTGAAGGATTTTCTTTTGTTAGAATTGTATATAATTTAGCACTGTTCATTCTCCATGGGATCAAAGGCAATAGCTAGAACTTAATCTGGCAGTGAATTATTATTGACGCGTCTACCCAAAAGTTCAGGTGGCGGCAATGAAAAAGGAAACTCCAGTTAGTGAACATTTATATTAATATTTATCTGTGTAACAGGTGAGAGAGCTCTAGTTAAGAAGGGATTCTTGGGCTAAGATACTTCTGTGAAAATAGGATTTCCTGGCTAACTTATATAGTCAAAGTAGAGCATTAAAATCATATTGAGTAAAGTCAGAATAAAATTCTAAACATAGATAATGCTAATATATTTTGGACTATAGATAATACAAATATAGACTTTAAATTTTTTTTAAGGCATTTAAAAGTTTCACCCGTGTTTTCTTTTTTACACCAAATATTACTAAACGTTCAGGTTGTACACCTATGTACTAAATACGATAATGGGTTAGGGATAAATAACCTTGAATTTAGAGGAAGTGTACCTGAATTTTCATGTAAAAAGAGTAGGAAATCATTATGGAAAATCCATCCTCATTACAGTTGATTGGGATCGAATCATGATCTCATCATCAGCAGTTTGGTCTATTGTGAGAGTGATACCTTAAGTCACGTCCAAGATCCGTCAATTACCTGTGACTGCGGCTGGAGTCGTGCGGCTTTGGCCGCAACATACCATAACACTAGCCGCATGTAACAGCGGAATAGTGTGTTTTCCAAGATGTGACTCCAGCTGCAGTCGCAGTTGATTTTGGGATGAATTAAAGTACAATACATTCATGACCTAAGTTTACTTGCATGACAGCTCAAAATATTACTTGAAATAATTTCTGATCCATACCTATGCCAACAGCTAACATCTATCACTTTGGATAGCTGTAATGAAAATGTATGGTAATATATGAATGTGATTAGTTAACCTCAATAATTTAAGCCATATTTATATTTATTTGAGGTACGGCACAAAGCTTGTATATCGTTTTATTTCACTTAAAAAAATATTATTCACATCACTTTCACAAAAGCTCTAACATATCTTCAAAATTGTGACCAAAGAATTTAAACCATGTGGTTAAACTTGATGGAAACAAGTTATTTACAATGATGCACCCATGCAGTGGAACGAATATTTTATTCAGTTAAATATTTTGAAATACAATAAAATAATCATAAAATAATTTACTATATATACAAAAAATTACAGTTATTTTCATTTTTTCATGTAAATACGATGCCTGTATTAAAAGGTATTAATGTATGCACTATATTACACATCATAGATAACATTCCAAAACTGAGGATAAGTACTTTTAATTATGTTTAAAATATTGTTTCGGATTGGGTAAAAAGAAACGATTAAAAGTTATGAAACAGTTTGATAAAACTTAAGTTTAAGTTCAGTACCTTCTTGAATATCTTAAGGGATGAAGAAGAGGACAACAAAATCATTTTTATATGGTTGTATATCAGAAGGAATATACAAAAGATGAACATATATTTGCGGCATACGACGAGGAAGGATGCTATAATATTTTAATCAATAGACATATTTTAAGTGATGAGACCAAGTTCTGGGAATATTTTAGACTGTGTGTTAACCAGTTCAATCATCTCTTACCACATCCGTGCGAGTGTAAAACTCAACGCCAGCTCACCCACAGTGTACTAAGGCACGTGTTCTCAAACCAAATTAAAGGCAAGAAAGAAAAGTTCAATGTTTATACCTTTGTTTCAGACTTGAGGAAAATAACTTTTAATAAACAAAATCTAAATTCCTGAATATTTAATTGTCTTGATTGGTGTGAAATTATTTATTTTCAGGTCTATTGGTGTACTTAGTAGTACAACAGGATTAAAACATGTCATATGATTAAATGTATATGCTCAAGATAAGAAACTAATGTCTATTGTATTCATAAATTGAAAAGGGTCATTTCTATAGTAATACAATGTCCACGTTTAGTTAATTATTTTTATGAAATATAGTTTTTTTAATAATGTGCTGTATTTCAATAACAATTTATGTAATTTTTGTTCTTCTTTTTATTGTAATGTAATATTTGTGATGAAAAATAATGTAGAATTAATAACAATTATAAGTACAGTAGCCCCATGTCTTCTTTGGTGCTGACTGAAAGCTTTGTAAAGTTGCCAGACCAAATTATGTATTCCTACGCCGAACCATATGATCTGCAAATATATGTGTTTAGCAGCTGTCACTTCTGACAGTAAAAATTTAGGTATATACCTAAATGTTGACTGTCAGAAGTCAGTTGCTAGCTGTCAGTCAGCACCAAAGAAGTCATGGGGCTACTGTATGTAGTTCCATCTAAATGCTGTGTTTCCTTTTTATGTTCGTACACAAAAATAATTAAAATTAATTTAAATTAATTAGGGGGTTGGAGACCTAGTTGTGCTGTTGCGCCCTTAAACACTAATTCTACTAATTTAAATAAATAGGAATAAGGAGGACCACTTAAAGAATATGTTTATGCATTTTCGTGGTGTAAGAATGAAAGAAACATAGCGATAAAGTTTGGTTAAAAAAATATTTCACCTTCTTCTTTAATGCAATCAAGTGAAGTGTGAGTATAAAAATCTAGACGATGTATCCACTGGCGTGAACTCCACTAAGTTTTAAATGTGTGTTACTGCATAATAAGTTATTAGTGTATGAATCATGCAAATATTTTGTTTATAATTCAAAATTTACTACTATTTGGGTTTTTATTTTTTGCTCGTGGTGAAGCTTATTTGACCAAAACTTATTTCTAATGAGTAGCACTAATGGAAAACTAACATGTGTATTAGTTTAAATAGTTAGTTATATTGCTAAACTTTATAGGGTTTGTCAACTTGATATAAACTTGGCTTCAAACCAAACTATGCGCTTTATGTTTACTCAGCAACAATAACTTAGCACTTGTAGTTCTATTTCGTTTTGTTGTTAGTTCTGTATCATTATGGTGGCCAAATCTAAGTTGATGACAACTAATTATGTGATATAGCTAAACAAACTAAATATTTAATAAGCAGTGATCAACTGACATGTCACCCTCCTCGGTAGCCACTTGGTAAAAGGCATCACACTCACAGTAGACTGGCTGCTGATGACAGGTAGTTCGAAGTTCAATTTCGGTCGGATGCACTGAGAGCAGTTTTCCCTAAATTATTTTCAAATTTCACGCCACCCAAATGTGGGTGCACTTCTTCCAAACTAAACCTTACTCACCACTATCACATTACTGTAATTAGTAGATAGGCATATAGCCTGAATGGGTAGTAAGATGTGGTGCTAAAAACACCTGACGTGTTAATGGTGCGCACCTAAAGCATTGTTTTGGACTTTAACTTAACAATAAATACAGCACTAACTACTTTTCTGACTAAATGATCAGCACTAACGTAGCACTGATTGTTTTAGGTTTTTATCGCTAGTGCTGGACCTTGAGATAGTGGGCGGGGCCAGGTTGACGTCAACTGAGCCCCGTCCAATAATTTTGGCTAATAAATTCCACAAAAATATAGCACTAATGATTTATTTTTTTGTTTACCGAGCAGCACTAACGATTGCCTTGAGTTTTGGTTGCTAGTGCCGCACCATAAGATGGTGGGTGGGACCAGGTTGATGTCAACTTGCCTCGCTCCCCTCTCCCCCCCCCCCCNNNNCCCAATGATTTTGGCTTATAGCTTCCACAAAAATGTAGCACTAACGAAACTTTTGTGTTCAATGACCAGCACTAACATAGCACTAACGATTGCTCTGGGTTTTGTCGTTAGGGCCGCAACATAAGATGGTGAGCGAGGCCAGGTTGATGTCAACTTAGCCCTGCCCAATGATTTTGGCTTATAGCTTCCACAAAAATGTAGCACTAACGGTTACACTATATCTGGTCGTTAGTGCTTTCATGGGCAGGGGGCTAGTTTAGCACCTCAAACAAGCCGAGGAAGCTAATGACTTATTGTGCTTTATATATCAACAGTTATTTTTTAGGCTCAGCAAGAGAAATAGCTTGAAAGATTTAAAGGACAGAGATATATTATACTCTACTATCTTTTGGAGCATAGAAATGGGGGAGGAAGTAGCTTGCCAAGGTCAACTATTTATGAGCATCAGCCTGTCTGTTGTTAGCAACCCATAATTAGGGATTACAGGGGTGTTAAACAAAAAACCATTTAAAGGTTGTCAAACATAAAGAACATTAATGGGGCTTTAAACATAGAGAAGTTTCAAGGGGTTTCATTCCAAAATATATTCAAGGGGTTTAAAACTTAGATAATCTTTAAGGGGTTTTAGACCTTATAACATTTATGGTGTTTCAATCCTAGAGAACATTTAGGGGCTTTAATAACATTAGAATATCCAAGGGGTTTCAAACGTAGATAACCTTTAAGGGGTTTTTGGCCTAAAGAATATTAAAGGTGTTTCAAACCTAGATAGACTTTAAGGGGTGTTTAAATAGAGATCATTTAAGAAGGTTTTTTTTTTCATTTTTCCAATAGGTATTTAAACATAAAACACCATTTTCAAACGAGATTAACTAATAAATATAATATATTAAAATTAATTATTTGCTTTGTACTTTTCACTATTTTTCCAAAATTTAGCTATTTGTTTCAATATAAAATGCTATTCACACACCCCTATTTATATTATTTTTTATGATATATAATTTGTATTATATTTAATAATGTCAAAGATTTTACAAATTTTACCGTATTAGTGTAAAACAATATCTATTTTTAAACTAGAATTAATCTAAAGCATCAATTTTATAATTTCCCATTCCCGTCCATCCCTAGTAATTAATTTTAATATGTTTTGCATGTAATTTTTTCATTTATTTCTAAGGTGTGTTTTACAATCTAATTAACTTCCTAAATCTATTTACTGTCAATCACCTTTAATTATTCCTTCAATTAAGTGCAATTGTATTAATTTTTGTCACAACTTTTTATCAAATTTTGGTGTAACTGTCATTCATGTGATTTGTTTATTTATCATGTATGATGAGTCCTTGACTATTTCATATTCTAATTGTTAATTTTTTAATATACTAGGACTATGTCAATCCTGATAGTATAACCATTTTTCTCTTTAACATTTTTGAGTATATTTAAGTTAATCGATTTTTCCTGACTTAAGGTTTCTATCCTTAGCAAATATTGTTTATCTTCTTCAATTCATATTTCTTTATTTTATACCAAAATAAATAAAAAAAATCTGTTTCTATTTCTTCTTATAATAAATTATTTCATTGACTAGAACTTAAACAATCATTCAACTGTTTTATAAGTATGTTCCCTGCAAATCTCATCTTATATTTCTCCTTACTAATAGTGAAAATGAATATAACTAAAATTGGTGAAACAATGTTGAATGTTTGATCTCGACCTAAAATAATTAGGGATGTACGAGAACCATTTTTTCAATTCAAGACGATCTCGAGACAGGAATATAAAACAGTATCAAGACATGAAAATAATACAAGAAAACATCCTTTAAAAGTATAAAAATGAAAATTATGTTTATCAAAGTAAATATAGAGATCCTCTTTGACATTTAAACTGGCGCGTGCTTTAGATTGTCTAGTTCATTCAAATACTCGAGATATATAACTCTTGCACATTTTAAATGAAGTAATAAAATAGTAATAGGTAGTTACAATGAACACCATTTATTATTTAATTTCGTAGTGTAACAACCTATATTGTAAAAGTTTGATAGTGAAAAACAATATTTGTAACCAAAACATTTCTTAATAAAAGCTGTTTTTGGGGGGAAATCTTTGGATTATCATGGTATTATTATAAATAGTTAGTTCCTGGTTTGGTTTTTTATTTTCTCAAATTTTCAAGATTCATTTTTTAACTTTCGATATGAGATTGAGCTATATTTTTTCTTGATTTTTCAAGATATTTTCGAGTCTCGCACATACCTAAAAATAATTGTATCCGACTCTGCTGCAAATATTATGTTAGAATTTTTATTGTATACCTTATTATATTTTTTATTTTTTAGATCACTGCAAGTAAGAACTTAATAGTCACTAAACATTACATATAAAATAATTTAAATTTTAGGTTGTAACTTTGAATTAATATTTCATATCCTGAATACAAATTTATAAATCCTATGTTACAAATACAACAAATATGGCTTTTAAAGCAACCTAATGTCCTTACACTGGTTAAGTAATAATGTATTTTAATCTTGGTGGTATCTTAAAATGTAATATTCAAATTATAAGTTGCTTAGAATTAGGGTATAATATATTTCCAAATTGCAAAACATTCACACACTTATGTCTGTAAAACTATTATTTCAGATATGCTCTGTTGATTGTGGATAGTGCGACATCTCTATATCGAACAGACTACTCTGGCCGAGGAGAGTTGGCCGCCAGACAGATGCACTTAGCTAGGTTTCTACGCATGCTGCTACGTCTAGCAGATGAGGTAGACAATTAATTTATAGTTAAGCTGATGTCACACTCTGTATTATGTATTTTTAATTGGTGACCTGGCGGTCTAGGGGTAAGGTGTCAGACTTCTGTGCTGGCGGCCAGGGTTCAATCCTCGGTCGCGGAAAAGATTTATCTGATTACCAAACCCTTCCTTCACTTCTGACAAGACATCTTGTGAATGTGGGAATTATCAGGCCTCCACCGTGGTTCGGATTCCACGTTAAACTGTAAGTCCTTCATTTCATCTCACAATCACCCTACCATTACACATTACCTACCATTACACATTAGCGTAAGTGCGTATAACCCGAACGGGTAGTAAGACGCGGTGCTAATAATAATAATAATATTTTTAACTACGGTTTATTGACACTTGGACCTCCTGATTATATTATAGCCTCATTTATTTTGTAACACACCATGCTGGCCAACACGTTCCTAACTTGTTGGGGATGTTGGCAAACATGTTGGTGTTGGGAGAGTCGGTCAGAGCCAACAAGTTGTGTTTAATTATTTGTTGGAGATAAAAAAAAGACCAACACAACACGTTGGCTGAGTTGGGAGGTTTTGCATATGCGCTATCGAGTCAAGTCAGTGTATAGCCTTGGCGATGCATGTGTTTTGTTTTCAGATTAGTTTTAACTTAACATCGGATTAATTCTTCCAGAAAATTTATCCATCTGGTCTGGATTTACAAAAGAGTAAAGGGACATCAATTTCAAATAAGACTTATATACCAAATTTAACGTAGCCTTTTCAACCAATTTAATTCAACCTTTTCAACTCATTTATATCGCACCAATATTCAACACACTTGATTTGACAAGCAGATGTTAACGTATTCTTAACCTTCATTGTTTTTAATAACTTTTACACTTTCATTTTTATGTTAATTCACATGTGTTTGTATTGTATATTGTAATATGTTGTACAGTGTTATTTTTTCTATTAATTCTTTTACATGAAAATATGAGTCGATGAAGTATTTTTACACTTTTAGATATATGTTAAAAATGGTTTTTAGATTAAATTTGTAAAGTGTCTTTCAGTATTATACTACTTCTTGAATTATTCATACTTAAAACTACATAACTTTGTATAAAAATTTCTTTTAATTTATAAGAAAACATCAAGGTCATACTTAACATCTGCAAGATTACACTTCCTGTCAACACAATAAATGAAGAGATGGCAACTAATACGTCATTATCCATGGCTAGAAATATGTAGACTGATTAAAAACTATCGGAGGAACCAGGATGTTTGTCCAACAAATTGGTGAAAATAAACGCAGCTTACTTGTCCTGATGTTTTGTCTCTCAACATGTTGGGTCCAACTTGTTAAATAATTAATGAAGCTTATGAATATCTCACATACATGTTTTTCCAGTTTGAATATCTGATTGAAGCACAAACTAATTGCAAACTTTAAAAATCCTCATTTAGCCTGAATTCTATAGTTAATTTTGCTATAAATTATTTGTGTAAAACTTTAATATAAATCAAAGAAATATATGTATTATAATTCTAATTTAAAACATATAAGTTGTTTTTGGGGTACCCTAAAAAAGCAGTGATGTATCTTACTAGGTTAAAACCTTACAATCACCTTGATTGAATGTTGTAACGAGCTTAGGTTGATTGGTATATTGTAGTTTGGTGTGGCTGTGGTAATTACAAACCAGGTGGTGGCCCAGGTGGATGGAGCTGCACTTTTCTCTGCTGACCCTAAGAAACCTATTGGGGGAAATATCATTGCTCATGCTTCCACTACCAGGTAAGTGACTCAATTATAATTTTAAACTATTTAATGTAGGGATAGACGAGAATGACATTTTTATATTGGAACGGGTATGAGATGGGAAATAATAAAAATGATGCTTTAGAATAATTCTAGATTAAAAATATATATTGTTTTTAAACTAATAAGGTAATACTTGTAAAAGCTTTGACAATCATTATTAAATATACAGGGTGTCTACTGGGTCACGAAAAAGTCACAAATTGCAAAAAAGTTCACAATAGTCACGAATTTTTAATATTTTGGTCATAAAGTCATGAACATAATTTTAGTTTGAATTTCTCGCACATCGTAACAACGCGAATGCTTCAAAGATAGCGCTATCCACTACACGTGATGGTACGCGCCAGTCGGAAGTTGCCTGATTGTTTTGTTTGTGATTCCAACGACAAGGTTAACGTTCGCCATCTTGTATTAAATTTTAATGTGGCGTGCTACTTGTCTCATGGGGTGTGAGAGTGCATTATGCAGTGTGTGTGTCCACAAATAATGGTTTTCGAGTGAATGAATTGGAATTCAGGTTTTGTAGATGATACAGGAAAATACTAGGACATTTTCTACACAAAATGTGCGTTCATCTGTGTTGTGGATCTGGATCAAGATGTTGGCGGCAATTATCAATTTTTTTACGCTTTCAGTGATCCGACTGCAATTTGAAGGCGATGTAAAATGTATATTATAATTTCAAATTAAAGTTGGCAGCAAATAGCAATCGTTTTTGCAGTGAAATATGGCGTATCTTTTATAAAATATAAAATAATACTGTTAATGTTAATATTTGATCCTTGACGTAATTCATTTAATTTTAAAGACCATTCATTCAAAACAGTTGAAATTTACCAATTTTTAAAATGATTTTTGTTGTCTAATGGGCACATAAAATATTAGGCCTACATTATTTTTTAATCGTGTGTTGTGAAAAAATCTAAAATTTTTTGGGGGGCATTCATAGATTTTATGTGTGAAGTTTAGGCTAATCTGTTAAAAGATGCCTGGTAAATGTTCGTTCAAAGAGTTTTGGCTGACTGTTGAAGAAAATAAACACTCAAAGTGGTTGCGCCCTGTTGAAGATGACCAGTATAAGGCTTATTGTACATTTTGTAAATCGAAATTTGATATATAAGCCACAGTGGGTTGAATGGAGTGAAAATTCATGGAAAAGCTAAGAAGCATTTGGAACTTACCTCTACCCTACTCCAAGGTAAGCAAAAAACGCTCAGCTTTATATCTTCTGAAAAAGTTGGATGTAAACAGCCAGAATCGGCAATAGAATTATTAACTTCCACAAGTAGGCCTACTTCTGAAAATGATGTATATTTTGTTGCATCTTCGTCTACTTTAGTTGTTTCATCTTCCTCGTCTCTTGGAGGACCTTTAAGTAAATTTTGTGTTAAATTATGATACCTTGAAAGCAGAAATTCTGTGGTCTATGAATAAAGTTATGACTCATACTTCTGACAGAGGTTCATGTATTTTCAGTGATCTCTTCTCAATCATGTTTCCTGACAGTGTAATGGCACAGAAGTTCAAAATGCAAAAAGACAAACTTGGCTATTTGACAACCTTTGGTCTTGGCCCCTTCTTCCAAGAAAAACTCTTGGCAGAGTTAAAGAAGATTGCATTTTTTTTGCAGTTTCACTTGACGAAAGTCTCAATAGAATTGCCCAAAAAGGACAAATGGGCATCATTGTCTGTTATTGGAACTCAAGTTTAAATGTGGTTTCGACCCGATACTTGAACTCTGTGTTTTTAGGTTATTCTACTGCAGCTGACCTCCTTGATTCCTTTACATCAGGTATGTCTGAATTAAGACTTCCTTTAAAGAATGTTCTACAAATTGCTGTTGATGGACCTAATGTAAATTTAAAATTCTTTAAGGACTTCAATCAAATGCTGGGAAAAAATTTAGATAACTCTGAAGACAAGAAACCTATTAATGTCGGAACATGCTCTCTTCATACAGTTTATGGGGCTTATAAGACAGCTCATAATAAATGTGAATGGCAAAATCATAATTTTCCACGTTTGTTGTATTATCTGTATAAAGATTTTCCATCTCGAAGATCTGATTACATCCTCTCAAGTGGATCAGACCTCTTTCTACTTAAAATGTGTTCCATCAGATGGGTGGAAAACTCAAAAGTAATTGAAAGAGCCTTGAAAATGATTCCGCATTTAAAGAAATATGTGGCTTTTGTGTGTTCCAAACCACATGAAACAAAGAATTTCGGTGTTGTACAAGACTTCCTAAAAGATAAACTTCTCGAACCAAAACTCTTTTTCTTACAGTCAGTAGTAGAAGTGGAACCATATCTTAAAATATTTCAAAATGACAATCCAATGTTGCCCTTTGTACATGCCGAACTTTATTCGATGGCATGTAGCATTGCTGCTCGCGTCCTTAAGGCAAAGGTTATAAGCACTGTGAAAATCTCAGGACATCTCTTGGCAATTTATGTCAAAAATAAAAATCTATTGAGCTTTTCGGACATATACATAGGCTTTGGTGCGAAGAAATTTTGTAAAAATGTGAAAGAACTTGATGTACAACTCTTTAGAAAAGATTGCAGTCACTTCTTAGTAGAAATGTTTCAAAAACTGACTGGGCCTAGGTCTCCATTACGAAAGTGCATGGTGAAAGGTGCTTCATGCCTTTCACCAGCAGTAATGACTAGTGGCACGCTTAAGAGTACAACGGGTTAGCATAGCACTCGAACAACTCACTTCAAACAACCACATTGCATACATTGAAGCTGAACATATAAGAAAAAACTACCTTGAAATCTGTGAGCAGTCTTCTGTTCAAGAAGAGCTAAAGACATTTGATTTCAATGAAACCAGACTAAGATTCTTTTCTCTTCAACATCTTCATTAATGCAAAAGCTTGCAAGGCATTGCTGTCTTTTTGCACAATGATATTTACAATGTTCCATGGAAACAGTGCTATTGAAAGAGATTTTTCAGTAAACAAGGAATCTTTGGTTGAAAATATGAAAGAGCATTCTCTAATCTCCCAACGCAGCATATACTCAATGGTTCAGTCAGTAGGTGGCATAACGAATGTGGAATTTACAAGTGGGATGTTGCATGCAGCTAGGCGAGCAAGTTCTAAAAGAAGGGAAGCAATTGAAGAAATGAAGAAGAAAGAAAGCGAAGAAGCTAAAAGATCAAAAACAACATTAGAAACTGTAAATAAACTCGAAGAAAAGAAAAGAAAACTTCTCCAACAGGCTGAAGAAGAGGCTTCAAGCACTTCAAACTGAAACCGACTTGGAGAAGAAACGACTGAGGCTGATGTAAATCCTGTATGTTGTGATTTTGTGTATAAACTAAATATTAGGTGACAATTTTGAATAATATTAGATTTTTATGTTTGTTGAGAGACTTCAGCTTCTGGGAGATTCAAACATCTTTAATTACAAGTAAGTTTTCTTCTTGGTATGATTATAGTAATAGTTTTTACTTGCGTTTATTATTATAATATCTAGGCCTGATGTACAATATAATGTTCGACCGTTTACCAAAGGATTTTTTTTTTGCACTGCGTCTTACTGCCTGTTTGAGCCATACGCCCCCGAAGGTATTTTGTGGTCAAAAAGTCACGAATTTTTGTTCCTCTAACTGAGTCAACACCCTGATATAATACAAATAATATGCTATCATAAAAACTTAATATAGATAAGGGATGTAAGAATAACATTTTTTATTGAAACAAATAGCAGCATTTTGAACAGATTAAATAATATAAATTAAATAATTAATTTCAATACATTATTTTTATTAGTGAGGCGTTGACATGGGAAAGGTAGTAAATGCCAAAAATTCGTGTTTTCATGTTTTGCATGTAAAAGATATTAAGTGCCAACACCAATAGCACAGAAAAAGTAGTTAGTCCATAGAAAATACAGAACAGGTTCAAAACGTAGCTGCTAGATGCTTCCTGTGTCAACAAGTGCCTGGCAGTTGGCACAAAGAAGGTAGTAACTCCCTTATGCCGTCCATAAGGTTTCTGGATTTCTTGCTAACAAGTGATAGTGTTTGTTTGTGTTATTATTCGGTGTTTCTACAAGTCAGCTTGCCTCCAAAAGCTTGTCCTTTTAAAATGGTAAGTTTGTTTGATTTTTATTTTATTGTTGTGGGTATATTAAAACTTACAAAACCTTTTTAAACAAAATCTAATATAACCAAACTTTTTTTTCCATGTTATATGTAAGTGTCGCTACAAGTGTTGTGATTTCACTCAACAGCAAATAAGCCAAATAAGCAAACTTCATGCCGATTTTTGGAAACAAACGTCTGACGTGCAAGGTACGTTTCTGATGGGTCCGATTAACATTGTCAACATTCAGAGAAGGAGACTTGGAAAATATAATGATCCCACTTCAAGTTACTTATTGTTACGTATTGTTTACCCTCCTCTGACAGTGGTCATGTAATAAGTATGCAGCTGATCATTCAAAGACATATTAAGGTTACCAGACAAATGTGTTTATACTTTGATAGAAAAGGAGGGGTCAGTATTTTCAAAGACCACCATGGAAAAAATCCTAGATTTCACGCCCACAAGGCAAAATACACAAGAGGATAAACAGTTTATCAAGGGTCATATGTCATTTCCTACTGAAGAAAGCCATTATTCCCAGCATAAATCATCAAAACATTACCTAAACCATGATCTCAACATACACAGAATGTACCGGGCGTTCAAATTATTTTACTCTGATTGTAAAATTGATCCTAGATTTTACAGTAGAGTTAAAAAAAAAGTTCCCAAAGTTGTCATTTCATTGCCCTAGCACTGATACTTGCACAACGTGTGACATACTAAAGAATAAAACAAATTGCGTAGTTGGTTTGGGCCCAACAAGTTTGCTTTGATTTCAAAGAAAGAATTACATTTAAGAAAAGCTGAGAAAGCTATGAATGCTCTCAACTATGATAACATGATATCATGAATACCTTGAAGCACAACATGTACATTGAGCATGGACATGCAACAGGTAATTCTTACTCCTACTTTAACACATTCAAGTATGTTTTATAGCAGGCAGCTGTCATATTACAACTTGTGCATGCATCTTGGTGACACAGGGCAAAGTTTTATGTGTTTGTGGCATGAGGATATCGCTGGTCATGGTGGGAATGAGGTCGCATCTTGCATCCTTAAAGTGATTTCAACCTGCATCACTACATTTTTTTATTATACAAATATGGGGTGATACCCGCACCGGTGAAAATAATAATAGAATGGTTCTGATTTATATTATTGCAAAAAAACTATTTTGATTTTGTGGACTTGAAATTCTTGGTTTCGGGACACTCATATACGCCATGCGACGGGGAATTTTACATCATAGAGAAGAGAAAAAAAAAATGTCAAGACTATGGTTCCGGAAGAAGTAGTTGAAATGGTTCGAAGTGCTAAAGTAATAATGTAATAATAATAATGAAGGATGAGAACTTTTTCAACTTGGCTGCCGAATGCGATAAATTTTTAAACAGGGCTCCTTAAAATCAGCAGCTTCAGTTGGATTAAACTCTCAAGAATCGATTTCCCTGTAATTAAAATGAGACAGTCATTTGATGACATGAAAATGTGGAGGGAGCACCAAATCTTTAAAAAAGGACAGTCGTTCATGGCCATCACCAAATTGCACAGCTTACAATCCCTTGGAAGAAGAACTATCATTAATGAGGCTAAAAAAAAGAGGACTTATTATGGAAGTTAGATTTCCTGGATGAAAAATATGCATTTTACAGAAAAATCTGTGCATAATGTAAAACTAAAGTGAATAATATAGTTTCACACAGGACTGATTTCCTTTAAATTTCCTAGAATCAAAAAATTGACGGACAAAATTTGTCGTAATTTTTCAAATTGAATTTTTAACACATAAAGTGAGTGTATAGTTTCGATTTACAAGTATTTGTTGTAATAATGTCAGTAAAAGGTGAACGCAAGTCTTTTTTGCTTCCCCTGAAAAGTTGAATTTTTGGCACTTACTACCTTTCCCATGTCAACGGCTCAGTCTTTTGAAAATTGTGTTTTATATTTAACTACCTATTGGAAAGGTGTAAAAAAAATGAAAATATATTTTTTACAACCACCTAAAATCTTAAATGTTCTCTATTTTAACACCTTTATATCTAGATTTGAAACACCTTAAATGTTTCAGGCCTAAAAACCCCTTATATATATTTTAGATATGAAAACCCGTAAATGTTTCCTAGGTTTGTTACCCTTTAAATATTGCAATTTTCGAGCTGTTGGTTGCCTCAAGCATCTTTGAAACAACTAAGTGAGGTTTCCAAGGACCCATAGAGTCTAGTTTTCCAACAACATTAGCAACTTCTGCCACAGCGGTCAGTGTAACAGTGTAATTTACATAGCCACTGAATGAACTGACACTGCTGTGAGCTAGAAGAAAATCTTCGTCGCCATTTTGACCTGTCCGAACCTATCAGACCACCGTACACATGGGTTTTTCCTACCTATCACGAGTATCCAAGTGGAATGACCTGAAGAGAGGGGGGGGGGGGGGGGGGCGGGGCGC
>CABFOW010001719.1:69608-132569 GCA_902141385.1 Timema californicum
AAAAAAAAAGAGGCACTTTGAGGCTCTCATTTGTAAAATAGGCACTAAACACCGAAATAGGCATTTATAGGCACTATAAAAGTTATCACACTATCTTCGCAATTATCGAAAATAAACTTATACCTCAAAAGCCTAATTTTCAAAGCATAGGAATAAAAAAGGCATTTAGGGCAAAATCCGCCACCTAGTGATTACTAATCCAATCTTTGGCCTATAATGGCACAATTGGTTGAGTCGATGCTGATCAGCATTTGCTTAGCAATTCTTAAAACTGATAATTTGATCTTTGCATTATGTTAATGTGCACAGGCCAGGTGTTGGAGAGTCATAATTGTTAAGCTCCTAATAGACAGTCTTGTCTTTTGTTCTGTTGCTACAAGGAGGAAAGTGGACTATTAAGAAAACCCTTAATTTTTCCATTAAGGAATGGCGTAAGGGAGGACGTGTAGTTGTGTTGGTAATAGAAAAGTCAGCAAGTGAAACAGCTTGTTTGAGTGAGAAAGAAGCAGCCGTATCGAGTATAACAGGATGTATCTTTCTAAGGCTGATAATAAGGTCAACCAACAAACAAATGTCTTGAGACATGAGAGGAAGATTCAAGGGAAGTTAAAACTAAACTTAGGTTTCAAAACCACACCATGGATTGAGGGCTTATCTTTATCAATTGATACTTATAAAATTATTTCAAAATTAATTGTATATTATATAAATTTAAATAACAACTTTTTTTGTTTTTATTCTAAAATTAATATGTTTGCCATGATATTTTATGAATAGATTATTAAATAATATTCCTATACAAACACACTCACAAATTATCAGAAAAGGAGAGTCAATTAAACTGAAACTCAATATCATCATGAACTGTTTCCAGCCTGTGACTGGGTCCATTTATTTAAATACCTCCATCTCCCTGTGGCCTTCCGCCTCTCACTTTCACACTTGCTGCTATCTGTTCTTCCCATCTCTTCCTTGGTTTACCTTGCAGTCTCTTACCTACATACTTCATTCATTTTTTGGAATCCTCTACCCTTCTATCCTCATTATGTGACCACACCATCTCATTATAGCTTCAACTATCTCATTGCGCATAACCCGAATGGGTAGTAAGACGCGGTGCTAATAATAATAATAACTATCTCATGTACCTTGTATGCCCCAACTCTTGACTGTACATCTTTATTCCTAGTATTATCTCTTCAAAAACTCCACTCCCATTTCCTCCACTTTCCTTGTTTCTCTTACATCCATAGTCCAAGCTTCTGCTGCATACGCAACTATGGGTACAAAGTATGCTCTATACAGGTTCTCTGCTGCTCCATTTGGCCTCAATAACACTACCAAGATATGTCATACTCTTTGCTTATTTTAAATCTAATCCATCCAGTTCTATCACTTTTCGCCATACTAAATTTCATTCCCCCCTCTTTCACCTCCTCATTCCATTCCATCAGCTATTCCTATACTTGCTCTTCGTTATATCCCCATACCATCAAGTCATTGGCAACCTCATTGCTTTTATTTTCTCCGTACCCAGTTACCTTGCTACTCTATTCATGATCATTTCTATCAGTAATATAAATAGTAATGGTGAGAGGGCACTCCCCTGCTTGAATTCATTTTATAATTGTAACCACTACATCCATAATTTCTTCGTCTTTACATAACTCACATTATCACACATATTCCTTACTCTTTTGATGACTCCTCTTTTTACTCCTGCCTCCTCTATTGCTTTCCAGACTTTCTTCCTATCCACACTATCAAATTTTCTCTACATAGTCCATGAATGCCATTACTAGATCTTTTCCATCAGCTGTCTAATGCCATATATTAGGGGTGTGCGAAGCTTCGAGAATCTCGAAGTCGAAGCGAATGTTAATTAACTTCGACTTCGACAAACAAAATTTACTTCGAAAAATTCGAAGCTTCGGCCAAAAAAAATATAAATTTTTTCAATTTTAACCATTCTGAGCTATTATTCTAGTAGATTATATTCATGTTTACCACACACAATTCACAATTTAAAATCATTAAAACGTTGAGTTATAGAATAATTACTAATATGTATGAGGTGCAAGATTCTAATACAAATTATTTTCATTTGTTTACTTTATGAAAGATGGGCCTTATCGATTTATAGGTTAAATATCGATTAGTTCGATATTTTTTAATATCTATGTATTGACACAAAAGGCCATGGTTATAAAACGACTAGTTGATTGTGACCGACATAATTATTATTATTCCACAATATTTCTACTGAGATTAATGACCACTTTTAATAAATGGTGATCAAACTATTTTTGTTAAAAAAAATAATGTTCCTGTAAGTATATTTTTCTTATTCTCTCTCAATAAATAACTTGTAAATTTTAAATAGTTCGTTTGCTGAAATATTGAATAACTATCGATAGTTTCACAATTTCAATAATCGATTATATTCGATGCCACACGGCCTGATCGATTCACGAATTAAATACGTTCAGCTATCTTCACCGCCACATGACCTAAATTCACGTGATAAAAATAATATTTAAAAAAATCAATATACAATTTAAAATAATATTTTTGCTTTGAATTTTGCATAATTTTTTCCAAGTGAATCTTTTTCAATATTCTGAAATGAAATGAATTTCACGTGTATTTGCTCAACTCAACAGAAAATGTTACGACGCATGCGCCAAGAGATAAATTAAAAACTGATTGAAAGTCGAAAAAATTAATTTTGAGACAGAATATAAGAAAACATATTTACCCTTTACTGATTAAATTTTGTTTCAATTTTAAATTATACTTTTTTTTTAACTAAACGAATAAATGATTTATTTATATTAACCCAAAAACTTGATGGAAAATTTGACAACCTCGTGTTGGCAACATTAGACTATTTCTCATTAATTTTTATAGTTTTGGTTAAGCCTACGAAAATGTCCGAAACAAAAAAATAAAAGTGAAATATGGGTATTTTTCACGAGAGCTTCTGATAAGAAAACTGCCCAGTGTAATATATACCTGAAAAAATACAAAACGCCAACAGGTGACTTATTGCTATTAGAAACGTTTTTCTTTTTAAAAGAATGCATATTTTTCTGTAATACCAAAAGATTTACCTTTTTTAAAAAATTTAAAACTGGAATAAAAATAACTTTGATAGCTTATTTAGAGCATGTGTTGCAGTTTATCTACATTTTATTTTAATGTGTTAGATTGAACAGTAATAATTAGCTATCCATGATGCCAAAGCAGAATGTTATGGTGTTTGTACACTTTTGACAAAGGCAAAAGCAATTGTGGAACATTACAGTCGTAGTCCATCCACAAGAAAAAGATTACATACGGTAATGGAAGAGATGGTACTGCCAGTACTCGAGTTAATTCAGTTTGTGGACACACGGTGGTCCAGCGAGTATAACATGCTTTCTCGATTACATGCTGTTAGAAAAGCTGTTGGAGCTGAACTTGCCAATTCAGAAAATAACATCGAGATCCTAACTGAAGTTGAATGGAAGCAAGCAGCAGGCATTGTAGAGGTTCTTGGGCCACTAGCTGACGCCACCAAGGAAATCAGTGGAGACAGTTATCCCACCTCTTCAATGGTTATACCCATCCTTCCTTGCCTCAAATCTCTTAAATGTTTTTATCACTAGCAAGAAGGATGGTGTAATGTTCGCAAGAAGTTTAGATAAGGCTTTGAAATCTCGCTTCAGTTTCTACGATTCAGATCCTATTTTCTGCCCATCCATGCTATGCGACCCAAGATTTAGAGGTGTCTTGATCGATGATATGGTGGCAGTAAACACGCTAGCAATTGAAGTTAAGAAGTTGAGTGACAAGTCATCTTTAGAGCCTAACGTAAAAGATGAACACCCCTCATGCTCCTCTTCTAGTTCTGGACTATGGTCAAGTTTTGATTCCATACCAAATACCACCCAACCGGCAATAGACAACAACAGTGAAGTGAAGGATTACCTAAATGAACCACGGGTGCCTATATCTGGTGGAGGGAAGAGGGTTCTTGAAAATACCCTAATGTCTCCAAGGTAGCCCTGCTACAAGTGTGTGCAGTGAAAGGGTATTTTCTAGTTCAGGAAACATTGTACCAGCCAGACGAGAACCGTTGACTCCTATTCATTTTGAGGAATTAACATCTTTCAAAATAACTTGAAGAGAAAGTAACACTTCTAACTGCCTGTGTGGATAATTTCTTACAATGTTTGTTTTTATTTTAACTTATAAAAACTGTTTGATGTTGATATAATTTTTCTTAATTCTTAATATTCGTTTTTTTAAATAAGTTATAACATAATCTGCCCTGAAGTGAATATTTTTTAAAGTTAAATTGCAAATCAAATGTAGGATAATATTATTGCACAATGTCACAGGACTGTGTAAATATTTTCTTAGCTTATAACTTAACCTAATATAGTATATACCTATGTTTTTTATAAAATATAATTGTCTATTTACGTGCCCAAGTAAATGTCTTTTTAGTAGGCCTACATATTTTTTTCTAAAAAGGTTAATGTCTTATTGTGTATTATTACATAATTAGGCTAAATTGTAAGGTTTTATTAAAGTTAGATAAAATATATCAATTTAATAGCATTTGAACTAAATATAAATATATTAAGGCTAAAAACATCCAGTTTTTTTTAGAAAAATAATTTGTTTTAAGAGCTATTATTAGTTGTTTAAATTTTATTCGAACTTCGATTCGACTTCGAGAATATTCTTGAATATTCGCTTCGAACTGAAAAAACTGGCTTCGCACACCCCTACCATATATTAAATCTATCGTTGACCAGTTCTCTCTGAACCCATGTTGCGCTTTTCCTCACTCTTTTCCAGGATCTTTTTGTACATTTTAGTTTATTGACACATCAGTGTTATGCCTCTGTAATTTTCACACCCCCTATCCCCCTTTTTGAATATTGGTAATATAATACCCTTTGTCCTAACCTTTGGCACTTCTCCTTTTACACTACCCCTATTACTCTCTACCACCACCCTAAACACATTTTTCCTGCTGAAACTAATTTTATTTAAAATGTAGTAGGGCCAATGATAAGTAAATTATATTAAAATCAACTCTAAAGTTTCAATCAAAACTTGACAAGCAAATTGACTTTTTTACATCCATTATTGTTTCCAGCCTGTGGGCTGCGTCAGTTTTTTAAGTCATAAACTTTTCCACTACCGGCTGACTAAGCCTCTTTTAACTTCATGTACCTTATAATCTATCTTAAGACTAGGACAGGCACAACATCAAGTCCCCAACCATTAATTTATCAATGTGAAAGGGTAGACCCATATTTTCATCAATGATAAATTTTTGGCCATGCTGGGAATCGAACCTGGAATTCTTACCTTGGTGAGCAGGCACTCTACTGACTGAGCTAAGGTGTAGGACCAAGTGAATTTACTATACTAAACAAAATGACATACATGAACTCTTTTTGTTCTTTAAAAACAGATTATCTTTGTAGCATTTAAAATAAAATAAACCTAATAATCAGTGATCGAGCTGATAAACTCTGCCTCTTAAAAATTTAAAACATATTTGCTTAATTTTGGGTAGAACTGATGTGTTTCTGGTTGACTATAATTTTTGAAAAGTTAATATTAGCCTGTAGGTGAATTTCAATACTACTTTGTGCAGGTTTATCTGATGTGAATAATGTTAAGACATTTTTTCTCTCTTCTTTTTAGGCTATACTTACGAAAAGGCCGAGGTGAAACTAGAATATGTAAAATTTATGATTCACCATGTCTTCCCGAGACTGAAGCCATGTTTGCAATCAGTGCAGACGGTATCAGTGATGCCAAGGAATGAAATATTCTCTAAAAGGTCTACTACAACATATTGAGTGACTGCACACTGCCTTGTGAACAATTTAAATGTCAAGAGAGTCAAAACATTGATCACGTTTTTACAATCTGTTCAGTGCTGTAAGATTATTGCTTGAGGGGAATTTAATATTTGGGTCTTTCACCATAGTATCAAAGTCTTATAAGATTTGAAGAACTTTTTATTTAAACACAATGTTTTCTCTGATGAAGAAAAGGAGTTCAAAGCATAGATTAAAATAATATCCCTTAACCTAATGAATGGTGTTAATTTATTCTTATAAAGGTGATATCTACCTCTGAATATTTTTATTTAAAATGCTAAAGCAACAATTACATTATTTTAAAACTATATTTTGAATAATCAAACTAAAATTAAGTGAAATTATTATTATTATTATTATTATTATTATTATTATGTGTACTCTTGCTACAGTAAATACTTTCTAAGCCAGCTGATAATTTAAGGCATGAAAAATTATAAGAGCTGGGCTAAGGTATTAATTAAAAGAAGAAAGCATATCTGGGGAAAGAGGAAAAAACACTGAAACCATTTAAAACACTTGGAAACTGTTTCTTGAAGTTTCCTGTTGCTCACGTTTGCAAATGTGGGAAACAAGAGCTACTCACATTGTTTCGCGTCTAGATTTCAATGGTCAAACATTGTTTCTGCCCGAAAGAAAGAATAAGTTTTTTTTATACAATATAAAAAATACTTTCACAGGAGGTGGGACAAAGAAGACGTCAATTAGCAACTCATTGAGTTGAAATTTTTGACCTAAAAACTTAAAACAGCATTATGAATGATGTAATATACTAACCTGGAAGTGCATGCAGCTGGCCTGTGAATCCCAACAAAAATTATTTTTAAAGATGTAAATGTTACTTTGACTTTGCATAAGTGATATTCAACAAATTTTTCTATCTTTGAGTGAAGACTAACGAAGCTGGAGTCTCAGACTAGCTGCATGCGCTTGTGTCTCAATTAGTGCCATTGTAAATTTTGCATAATGAACAAAAAACTTAAAAACCCGGTACAATAGCAAAACATTTAATAAGGACATATGCCTCAATCATTTTGTTACTGTTTGTTAGGGCTCCATTTAAGTAAATAATTTGTTTATTTACAAAATATCAGCCAAGAAATTTCAGCCCTTGACAGATATAAAATTGTAGTGTGGCTTAAAAATTTATAACTGGCTTTAAAAATACATTAAACAAATTACTAATGTGTGTGTGCTTTATTTTCAAATACTCCAACACCTCTAATTAATAAGTGAGTTTACCAAAAAGAGGAAAATTGTATAGCCAAATGAGAGCACAGATTTGACTCAATTCTTTGAAAATCTTGACAATCTAATAATAGCCCATCTCATTAATCAATTCTTTTTCGGGTGGCCACCTGGGAAAATATAGGAATTTGCAGATGGTCTCTGGATCATTATGTGATAGATTTGTAAATGTATTGAAAATTGCTGCTCAATACATGACAAAACTAAAATGAAACAGAAAAATCAAAAACTGGTGTGTTGTGTATGAACAAAATCATATTGGCCCTCATTACTTTTTGTCGACATAGTTTGCAAACTCGTCCAGAAATACAAACTTTATTTCTTGTAACTCATTTGAAATGAATGACAAGAAAACATTTCCTATTTAGGAAACATGAGCAACCATCATGTTTTCAAGCAATGTTTCAAAGTCTGTGCTTAAGGATTTAAGGATCGACGTCTAACCATAGTCCAGTCAGTGTTCTATTCTCGTCTGCTGATGAAGAGGTTCTATGTAACTGAACATTACTGATGTGTTTTTTGTGTGAAATTTTGGACCAACATTTTTCTACTGCTTATTGAATCTTTATATGGCAATTTTTTCCTTTTCTTAACCCATAAAAAAAGATCACCATAACAATGCTCTGATACACAAAAAACAATTAAATCTACTATGGTAAATATTTTCTGAAAATTGTTACAAAATTATTATTTTTCATAACCATCACAAGTCATCTATTTGAAAGCAAAGAAATTGAAAATAATTTTCAAGAACAGTGAAAAATAGAAATACAATAAAAGTCTAATACAGATTATTCAAATAGGAACTTTACCACCAAGTATGTTTAGTAACCTCTTGAGCTTAACTGTATTTCAAGGCTTAGCTGCAGGGTAAATGTAGTTTGAGAATAATACAAAATAAATTACTAGTGAATATGTATCATAAAAATAATAGCTGGTTAAATATAATTAAACACTTTTGTTTGATTGATAGATTTCGAGATTGATGCCTAGACACCATATCGTATAATAGGCCCAAAACATATTTAACATAAGATATCAACTAAAAAATTTAAAACTATGAATACATTTCTAAAGATTTTTAAACTATGTCTTTGTGTCACTTCGGCCTATTTCTATAGGGCTGATAAAGTTTTTTTAATGCCTAGTCTTGAGGATTTATTGCATTTTTGTGAGTGTTATACTAGGTAGTAAAATTTTTTTGATCTTGGGGGTTTTCAAAGGGGAAAAAATTGCTTAAATTATATTGTTCAGGTTTGGTACCCGACTTATTAATTCCTATGAATATTTAAGTGTTTCTGAGATTTTTATATCTAGGCCTACATTTTCATTTAAACCATCATAATAATGTAGGTCCGAACAATAGATTGTGTGTGTTAATAGTAAAAACACTCTTTAATGTAGCTTCTAATGACAAAGATATACTTTTATTGAATGCTTGTAATTTTTGAGCCTCCTCCCTCAGCTTTTATGACCTTATATAAGAAAATATTAAAATTGTTTTAATAACTTTATTAACTAAATTCTACTTTTCTTCCAACCAAAATCTTACTATAGCTTGATGTTTGCGTGTAAATGAAAGCAAGCTGTTTTGAGGTTAAGTTTAGAGTGTACCACGAATGTGAAGAATGTAAAAGCTTTTATTTTACTAGCAATTAATTTTATTCAGAAACAAACTTCTTTATTGATATTCACCAGTATAAGATAACAGATTCAAATGAAAGGCCTACGAAAACCACTCGCCTTTTGGTAATTACCAGTAGAGTTGAAACTCCTGGTTATTTCTTTCCACGCTCTCTTCTTCACAGCTACAAAAAAAACTCCATACATTCGGTTTTTTACTTTCTATAATTGTGTGAGTCTTGATTTGCTCCAATAAATATATTCACTCGTCCTCATTAAGAGGGGGTTGTTTATGTTTTTCTGCCCTTTTCATAAATATTTGGGTGTTTATGATAAGGTTTGTCAACTTTGCAATCAAAATCGTCACTATAGAAGGCAATGGATGTAAAGATTTTTATTTCCCGCTGGGGTGTGGTACCTCTGTGTATGATTTTATCATCCTTCCTGAATGTTAAATAAAGCGTGTTACAGTGTGTGCAGATATAGGGAGCGGAAATAAAAGTGGAGGAGAGTTACTTGGTGGGGCTTGTGTTCCAAATAGACCCGGCCATTGGGTGGAAACTCTTTATGATGAAGATATGTTAGTGTTTATATTAAAGTTACTGTATTTATCTGAATCAAAGACTAGCTTTTCCTAAATTTGTAGCTTCAAAACCCAACTTTTACACATTTTTATAATATCAATACAATAGTGAAGGGCTGCCTTTTTTTCTCCAGATTTTACCAGTTTTTGTGGATTTTATAGGGTTAATATGGATCACAGAATATTTGATTATTTACATGGATTTTCAGGCTTCATTTTAGGTTATCATTAAAAATAACTATCAAGTTATAGCTCGATACTGATACTCGATACCCATGGTATCGATTGGGATTGCAATAATTGATACAATATGTTAAAAATCTTGATACCACTCTTTAGTATTCAACATGGTTAACTCCTCAAATGGGTTGGAGATAGTGATGGGTATAATTGAATGATTTAATAATAGAATTGAATTTTATTTCGCTATGCTGTTAAGTGTAATTTGCTGGTGACCGACCAAGAACACCTTTCCCGAGTGAGCCACCAAACACAGATTCTGAGACCAAGTACTAGATAGTGTTGCCATGAGTTTGGAATAAGCTAATTAAAATATTCATGTTTATTTTAAGAGTGTGTGGGAAGACCCTTACATACAACAAAAGCCCAGAAGTTGATGCCCTTAAAAAACCCTACAAAAAGAGAAATAAATTAATAAATAGTGTATAACCAATCTGCCCACTAAAAATAATAAAATAGGCAGAACATTTATGTGCATATGAGAATGATATATAGATAAAACTACATCTTAGATTTACCTCATTCTTCATTGCAATGCACAACGAAGGTCATCTTCAGATTCTCAAGTGTGAATGATCGGCCAAGAGGTTTTTGTACCTGGAGAAGCCGAGCTCTACATCTACGGATGTTACTGGAGCATACATGAAGTATGGAATGTCACCCGGTGATATGTCCTCTTCAATGTCTTCTAAAGAGTCCCTTTTACTGGTGATTATGTCAGCAATTTTACACACTGTTTTGAATCCTGAATTTTTTATCAACACATTCTGAAGTTTTGCAAACACTACTTCAATATTGCCTGAAGCTTTCTTGAGGCTATCCTGTAGTGTCTTAATAAGAGCAGTAGCGTCAGACAATGACACACCTTTCTTTTCTAAGTTTTTTATGGTTACAGTCAAAATACTGAAATTAGCCTTGATGTACACCAAGTTACCCTTAATTTTGCGATCTGAGAGCATATCTTGTACAATCTTGATAGATACAGCATCTTCACTGTCAAATCTGTTCACAACTGTTTTTAAAACATGAATATGGTCACAATAATAGAAACATGCATGAAGCCATGTGCACCATCGTGTAATTATTGGCTGAGGTGGTAAGAGTACATCAGGTGCCACCATCTTGAAATCAAGTAGTCTAGATGGAGCTTTCAAGAATACTTTTTTTAATATTTGACACTAGTTGGGTCATGATTTCCACCGTTTCAACAACTTTGTGAACTGCATGAGCGACACATGTTATGTGAATCATTTTGGAATATAATGCTTTAATTACAGTTGCTGCTTTGACCATATACGGTGCAACATCACTTACAAAAAGAACATTATCGTGCTTAATACTGTCAGGCCAAAGCAGAAACATGGATTTATCAAAAACCCGCTGATTGTGGAGTGGTTGGTTTTATCAAAGATTTCTGTATTCAAGATAAATGTTTGACCAACCACATTTAGTTCAAGAGTTCCAATAACTGCGTTACCTACCTAGCAGCCTTCAACATCTATTGTCTCATCAATTGATACCCATCTTTTTTTCCTGTACACACTGCTTCGTATTTTATCTAGAGTTTTCTCATAGTACAAGCTCACATAGCTTTTATGCAGAGTAGATTCATCTTGTATAGAATTATTTGTATATCTTTCCAAAAACTTTCGAAATTTAGGATTATTTACTTTTCCGAGTGGAATATTAGCTGACAACAATACTTTGCACAACTCTTGATTAAAAGGAGATGATTTGGTTTTAGAGTTTGAAGCACTTTGGAACAGCAATGTTTGGGTTAAATTTCCTTGTTGCTGTCCATTCTAAAGCACTCTTGTGTTTCTCACGACCGATATGCTGAGTATCCGAAAACCTTTTTTTCTGCTGAAACTGTCTACTTGCACAGTTTACAAAATAATACTCTTTCGTCTGTGGAAAAAATACTCTCACCAAACTCGTTAACTAACTGTTGTAAATGGTAGGATTGAGATGGTTTTCGTTTCGGCATCCTGCTCACTTGGAAATACATACAGGCTTAACATGAAACTATTGGGGTTTGCGCAATGGCAAAAAAACATGTACACATGCGCGGACCAGTTCAAGGACAAATGAACGTTGTCACTGCTAGGGGAGTATCCCTCCCTCTCCTTTTTTTCCACCCCTGCCTGTGCAGCCGAGTTTCATGTTGAAACTCACCAGCAGTAGTAAGTCAACTAGCTTGAGATATACAATTTAAACTGACACTAATCTACTCAACTAACAGCCACATTCTAAACAATTGTGACTGTACCAATGAGATAAAAAAAAGCCTTATATTCCTTAAATTCAAAGCTAGCCAATTATCCAGCACTGGGGTTTTTCCATTGAAACATAAACAAAATAAGAATCTAAAAATATATGTACTTTTCCTTCCTAATTTCTTTCGTATTTAGTACTGCTCTGTCAGAAAACATTAGGCTAAGTTCCCTGTTTTATGTCTGGCCGTACTAATAATTACAGGAGAAAATTAATGCTTTAAGTAAATTCAAATAATGGATTTGTGAAAATGTGCATTACCCTTTGCAAGTTACTATTTTTATGTAATGATTCTAAAGATGATATAAAATGCACTTTGAGAGTAAAACCAGTGTAAAAATGCCATAAACTGTCAAAACCCCTAAAAATGCAAAAATATGCACAATAAAAGTAATGTTTTCGATATCAGAGTGTCATAAAATGTGTTTATATACAAGTTAGCATTGCAATTGACTTCACAGAAAAAAGATGCAATGTAATCAACTTCCGGGCCCTGCATATAACTTTCTGTAAAGTTTATGTAATGTATTGTTTCCTTTGTGTCAACAGGTAATTTAAGATATAATCATTGTATGTGTTTACTGTTTATTTTATGTAATTTGTTTACTTCGCTAGGATCTTGTATAGAGTCATCTACATAAATGTAAAATGAACAAACTGTTAGAAAGAGGATTAATAGGAGACTCATAGTCATAATTATCATTAAAGCAAAATAATAATACTTCACAAGTTCGAAGGCTCTATTCGACCTTTGGCTTTCTCTTTCCTTCTTATATCAGCTGTTTGCCACTTTCATTTTCAGAGATGCTCAGGCTTTTTATTTGGAGGCTAATATGAAATATCATGATTCCTACTATTACGCATTACAGTACTTAAAAAATAAATCAAGAAACAAGCAACAACAATATCTAAGTGACCATTATCTACCTTTAGCTAGGCTGCCAGTCTAGTTTATGCTTTACTCATTTCTACTAAAGAAGCGAACTAAAGTTCCCTGAAAATTTAATAATAATTATGTTTTTAAGTGTGAACTTTTAAGACCTACAGTTTTCTGGTAAGTGTGTAGGCCTTGCCCTTATATCCTCTTTTCAATGTTTAATTTAATACAATATAAACTGTGTTAGATATTCCATATATGTAAGTATCATCATTATTACAAAGGCCTATAGGGCTCAACATTGGCTGTTTAAAACACTCGGTTGAAAGTAACGAGATGCAAAAGAATGGTTTACATCATGTTCGTAAAAGAGGTTATAAACCCACTATCTTTTGACATAAAAACTAAACACATCAAGTGACACTAGTTCTTTACACATCCTAATTTATTGGTTCAGAATATTAATTATTAATTCATTATACAAAAAAAATATGAAATTAGTTACCAGTAGTTAAAATAGTAAATACCTAGAGACCCTAATTTGTGGTAAATAAAACCACTGGATTTTGTCAAATAAAAGTGTAAGACCCTGATTTTTGATATAAAAAGTCTTTAGGGGTAGAGGTTTTTTCCAAGATAATGGTAATAAATTAATTCAAATCACTTAAAAAGTACTTGCACTGAATTATTTTAAAATACAAACATGTTCATACCTTTATTAAACATACTTCACGTCAATTACCAAAGTACAAAGACAACGTCGTTTCCAAATTTTCAATTTTCAACTTAGTGCGCCTATCTGACATAATGTTGGAATATGCCAAAAATTTGCTTTCACTGTCAACATTAAACACTGCTTTTATGCTGTTGATGGCAAACTCTTCGTGGTCTTCTTTCAGTCCACACAATATGCCCAAAATGTCAACTCTTTTTACTATTGCTTAGCAAAGCTCTCAATTGTGTCTGAAATGCAGAGTATCCTCTTTGAAAATTAATTTCAGAGCAGGATTTTAAAAATTGTATTTTTCGAGCTGATTGGAAGAGATCAGAATTTACGTGTTTTGTCCCAATCGAGCAAGCGTCAAAAAGAATACCAATGTTTTAAAAGGGTCTGATTGAGAGAGTGAATTCAGCTTTATAAGGCACTGCCACCCTAGGATTGAAACTGACTATTAACATTTCCTTGTTTTAGAGTTGGAAGAATTTTCAATTTTTCCAGTGTTTTTCTTCCGTAGTTCATGTCAGAAATCAGTTTAAAATTACTTTGTAGCTCTGTCACTTTACCATACAGCTTATGACTAAAGGCATAGGTAGAACCTTAGAGTATAGTAATTAATTCCATCAATTCAGAACAGTGTTCAATTAAAAATGTTGCTTGACATTCAATCAACATTAGGGTCACTTTATCATTTGACATATCCTGAAAGTACTTAAGTGCTGCTGTCACCTCCAATGTGGAAAAATATTCCACTAGATTCACCAAATATTCACATAGGTAAACCACTTAACAAAATCAAGAGCTCCATCATGTTAAAACGCGGTTTGGAAATAGCTTAGCAGACTTGTCACCTTTACTGAATTTTTCATTCAGAAATGCTGCCTTTGCTTCAGCTACACACTCATTCAGCTCTGGCAGCTCTACTGACCAATAATTTTGAACTAAATTAAGTTTGTGGTCCCAGCACTGTATATGCAGAAAATCATCGCATAGGATAACTTTCAAAGAAGTCATACATTTCGTCATATAATGTGCACCTGCTGAAGCGTCCTGCAAAACTTTAACTGAACCAACAAACAAGCTTTGCTTCAAATCAGCACGTAATATTTTCAACAAAAACACACTGTCCTTTTCTATCGGTTGACTCATCACAAAGAATTGTAACTTCCTGAATTTTTACATTGTTCTTGATACTATCCTCTTGACTTTGGTTAACTTCTGAGATCCAAAAACTACTTATAGTTTCTGCCTAAGGAAGTGTTGGTTGACAAAGTTTGTATAAACTAATTTACTAGGCTATTTCTCTAGTTGTACTTAAAGATAAACATCTTAAAAACAACCCAAATCAAACATTTCTAACTCATCTATTTTTTTGTGACAAATTAGTAATAATCAAAAGTGTGAGAAATAAACACTATTTTGTCATTAGGAAAATAAAATTGGAAAATAATAGGCCCTTATTTTCTTCTGATTTTTAAATAATAAAAGAAATTTTTAAAAATCTTCAAAATGGTTACCTTTCAAATATTTATCTATTCAACATCACATAAAAGGATGATCTAGTTTTTCAATGGGAATGTTGGCTTCCATAAATGTTTTCGTGGTATTCATAATGAATTCTTTTCTGTCTTCTTTTGAGTTTTTAGACTTTATTTGAGAATTTAAAAGTGTTGCTTGTTTTGATGATTCAGAAATATTACTTTTTTTCTGTTTATGAAAAGCCCTATTAATGTGCTTCAAACACGTGTCTTTTATGAACCAGACACCGCACGTGTTACGCATAGTTATTTTTTTAACTTTATCAAATATAGAAAATCCTTCTTTTCCAAACTTACGCTCTCTTTCAAAAATACTTGAAACTTTAGGCATGTTTAAATATTAGATAAATAGAGGAAAGGTTAAAATCAAAATAATCTTACTAAATCAGTGTTAATATCTAATGGCCTTGATGGTAGTGACGTCATCAGGATGCCAAAGATATGAGAGTAGAGAGATCTCACTCTAGCTTAGCGTTTTTTTGCTTCTAATTCTTTAAATACTTACCTTGGGTGCCCAATATGGCCATTGTAGTATCCAGTTTTAACATTTTTTAAAGCAAGTCTTTGGTTGAGGGAAATAAATTGTCTTTTGAAAGAAAATTATATTGGTTCAATTGGTACTATTTTTATTTTTTGTTCAAGTCTTAGAATGGCTTCTGATATCAGCAATGTTTTATTATTTATTCGTGTTTGAATAGAAAGAAATAACCATAATTTTGTTTTATTTTGCGTGAATATTTTCACTCAAAAATACCACAATGATGTTTAATTATGTTCCTATGGTAATTTTAATGTGCTAAGTAAAAGTTCATCAAAACAAAACTCGCGAAATATCGGTGTCCCTATAGATACCATAAGCCTAAAACAAACCAGCATGTGAACGAAGGCATCTCAAACGGAACTGAATACCATATGACTGACGTCTTATATTACTGCCAACTTAGGAAATTGAGCCGTGCACTCTTATTAGAGTGCATACTCTTAAGAGAAACTTATAATTTAATTACTTTACATTTTTGTCTTGTGAACATTTGTGTTATGTTTATTATGTACATAATAAAAATGACAAAAATTTAACATGAATGTCTATTACAAGTGTCAACAATTTTATTGGTGCAGCTATATAAAAATTTAAGAACAAATATTTTATGAATCTAAGATGAAAGTGAAGAATATTCAAAGTATAGTAAAAGTGTTAGAAGTTTCACACACTACTGCTATGGTACATAGTTTTAGACATTTTAACTTTTAACCAACATCAGCGATACATTGGCCCAGTGGAGGCAGTCCAAGGAACCCAGCTAGCTGTGTCAGAACCACTCCTGCTCACAAGTCCCACACCAGCCGAGTTGTTATGAGGATATAAGCTAGAAGGTTGTCCAAACAGGGTACCAAACCCAGGCTGCTGGGGCAGTGTTCTGGCTGGGACATCCCTGCTCAAAAGGCCAGAATAATATGACACACTTGAGTCTCCCCAGTATGGCTCTTCTTGGTTTGGCTTCATGGTCTGTGGTGACAAATGAACATCACTGTATTGGTGTAAGCTTCGCTGGAACTGATCAGGTTTCCCTAAAGCATCCAGCTGAACATTGGTGGTCCTTACAAAACTTGGTCGAACATGAGACAATGAATGAATGGATTTTTTTGAGAATGGTGGTGGCTCTTTCGGGGGTAAGAGATGCTGTGAGGAGAAAGTACACACTACTGCATGGTCAGTAGAGGTGTTTACTTCGCCAGGTCTTCGTGACAATGGCATAAAGGCCTCACTTACTGCTCCCTGATGGCTTAAGGTTTTGTCTTGCCAATATTTGTTCGACGCAAAACCAGAAGGGTTGTAAAGTGTTTTAGCTCTGTGGTCTGTCCTATTTAAACTTGGTCTCTGAGTGTTCCAAAACACATCAGAAACTGAATCCACCCCTCTAGCCTTTTCTTCTGGCCACTCCAATTTCACATCCTCATGGCTATCTGATTTATTCAAGGGGTTAACATTGGTAGTTGAACTTCTATATTTACTTTCTTCAGAAGAAAGAGCGCTATAATTCATTCTGCTCTGGAAATCCTCATAACATTGGTTTGCTGCATTAATCTTACCGTCCAAATCACTAAAATATCTGTCATTCCTTGTCAACTCAGCTGTGTTAGTAAATAAACCCATCGCACTATCTGGCAGTCTGGCCTGTGTTCCCATCCCTAAGTTGCCTGAGACACCCCAAAGATGATGTCCAAACGACCAAACCTCTTTACTGATCTGGGATCTTAAAGGTATCTTAGTTTTGTCATCCAAAACGTTCCTTAAGCTGGTAAAATTTACTGTTCTTGTTTTCACTAAGGGAACCTCAAAATTCGCTTTCTTAGCTCTTTCTTCTTCATGTTTATTTATCCTATTTCCTTGTACGGTTGGGATTTGGGTAGGCAGATCATAATGTTGAGTTTCTGTGTTACTATGAGGAGTGCTGTCTTTAATATCAAACTTGTTAGCATTAAGTTTATTTATTTGATTGTGAGGATGGGTGCTCCAGAGTCTCACTGAACTATTTACTGGTTTAAAATCTTTAGAGCTTGATTTATTTCCCATAGTAGTGAGATTTGGTACAGTGCTAAAACTTCTAGAAGTGACTTCTTTTCTAGATGCAATACTTTGATTGTTGTATCCAACATCTATGCTCTTCATGTATTCTTTTTCATTCTCTGCATTAAAGCTGCGGCCAACTTTGTTAGCTCCATGGTCGTAGTTGAGCATATTTAATCTGTTTTGAGACTCCCAATTTGAAAGACCAAGATCTCTCCTGAATTTATTTTCTTGGCTGCCATTTTGATCAAGCAAATTACTGGCTGCAATGAAATCTCTATTCATTCTTGCATCCTTTGTATCAAAGTCATTCAAATCTGGTCTGTCATATCTTCTCACGGAACACACATCATTTACTGTGTCCTCATAAATATCCACACCAGGGATGTTTGGCCTGCTTATATACAGGTCTATGTCAGTTGGAGTTGTTTTAAAATTCAGGGAGTTCACAGTCTTAGGGCATGCGCTATCATGTGAGTTGTAATTTCTACGAAAGTTAGTGAAATAATCTTTTTTATTTCTGACGTTCCCTCCTGTATCACTGATGACTACTTCTGCCAAATTTATTCTGATATACTGGGAAGAGGTTTCTTTGTTCTGAAAGGTGGTATCTCTCGAACCTATTCTAATACCTTCATTATTGTAATCTAAGTTTCCATCATGAGTGTCGATACCAGCATGAACGGACTTAGTGGCTGAATTATTTAATTCGGTTGAAGCTACATTGTTGCCACTATATCTCTGGTAAATTCTATCGTCCAGAGTGCATTCATCTCTGACACTTTTGTTTTCACCAACATCTGAACTATAAATATGAATTTTATTAATGTGAGCATCTTCAGGAAAAGAATACATACTTTTATCTTTAATTTTAAGAGGACTTTCACTTTGACTAAATGAACTGATCGTTGGTTGTATGTTACTGGTTCGAACATCACCCACCTCAGAAATATGTAGCTGTGCAACACTCTCTTGAGTAGAACTTTGTTTAATTATTGTATCAGTCACTTTAACATCCACATTTTCTGTTGCATTTGTCTTTAAAACATGGATAAGTTTTTCTTTGTCTTTGTTGGATACTCGGCTCATTTGTAATTGACTTTTGCTGCCTAAAACAGTATTAATATCTTGTTTGATTTTTTCTGTCACAGCTGTGCTTTCTTTAGTCTTGGCTGAGTAAGAATAAGGGTAGTCTGCCAAATTAGATTTGATGTTTTGGTCAATTGTAGGTGAATTATAGTGATCTTTCATGTTGTCTTCTAAGACTTTCCTGAGATCTAGATTTACCGGGGAAATATTGTCTCTGTGGGGAAATTCTTTGTTGGACAGTCCAGAATACAAAACCTTGTCCTTAAATCCATCTCTGACAAACCTGTCATTGGAAGAGATTTTCTTTTCCTCATATAAGCTATTGTTGTCCCTATCATATGTTATCTTGTTACTTTCAAAGAAAGTTGTGTCAGCAGTTTGAGAATGTTGATGAGGTAGTATTTGCACTTGTGGAAATGTTCTTATGTCATCATCCTTAAGTTTGATAGTATTTTCAAAAGATTCCACACCTGGAGGATATTCTGATTCTAAATTTGGAATTCTATGCAACCGTGATTTAAGGTCATGTAAGTCATCATCATAACCTAGTTTAGTGTCTGTAAGCTTCCCGTCTGCGTCTTCCACAACTGACGTTACTAGTCTGTCTTCACGGATCCATACGCTTCTTTTTGGCTTTTGTACAGACAAAGATTCCTTGTTTCTATGAATAACGGTTCTGTTTAACTTTTGGCATTGATCTTTTGCTGTGGTAACTATGGTCCTCTTTAGGTCTTGTACACTTAACTTTCTAATTTTGTCTCTAGAATGTGGCCTCTTTCTGGAGTACTTGCCATGCTGTCCTGACATAGTTCCAATTCTCTCTGAACTATGAGACCTATGACTTTTAAAATGTTTGGGAGTACCCAGACATTCTCTGCTCTGGTCTGAAAATTGTGAACTTGGAGTGTCTTTGAGGCTTATTATTTTAGGTAAGTTGTACAAATCATCCAAAAAGTTATTCTCGACACGCTTCATGACGACAATAGCCGAGTAGCAGTGTAATCCAAAATCAATGGGTATTATGTAATATGGTAAGAAAGAGCACGTAGGCTTAATGTTATTGGGCATGAATAGCTCCAACAGATTGTTGTAGCATCGGTTGCTGAACACACTCACATACACTAATTTCTTGATTCCATTCTCCTGGCATACATGCTTCAAAACTTTCATACCTGAAATTAGAGAAATGTATCAAATATAAAAAGCACTATTATATCTGCTTATTACTTGGCATTAGAAAAGGAAATGTTACAACAAGTAGCTAAATTGTAGTGTTTTTACTATACAATTATTTTTCTGGTTTTGAATAGATTAAATATTGATTGATTATAAATTGAATGAATGAAGAGTCGGCTCAAAACCATTGTAAGTTATATTAAAAAAAAAAAAAAAGTGAGCTACAAATGGCACAAGTTTTTTTTATTGTTGAGTGCATACTTCTCGATGTTAAATCCTGATTTATTTATATTGAAACAAATGAAGAAAATATCAAATATTAGTTTCCCTGTTCTAATAATGCTGTCCATCCCTCCTAATTTAAACCATTACTTTACATTAATACATAGTGTTTCTAGACTGTCTTCTTATTTATTTTAAGCCATTAGGCAATAATTTTATTGTATTATACATGTGTGTAAGATATACATCTAATGTTGAATCCCATAACTATGGCTATTTTTTTCTTATTTATATGGTTTGGTACTATTATTTTTTACTAACTTTTGTTTTCTGCAAAGTGAATTAAAATTGTTGGGCCCTAATAAAAATAACTGATTTGGTTTTATTTTGAATTGGATACCTTGATCATTTTAGCAGTAACAACCCTAAAAGCCGTTAAAAATTTAAATATTATTACAATATTACATGGAATAATAATAAAAATCTTTACTAAATATAATAATTAATGTATTCTTTTAACAGAGAAGGGCAATTCAACAAATTGGGGGGATAAAAATATTTCTGTAGCTTAAGGTACCAGTCGAAATTGTGATTTGTGAATAATATATTCTATTTTAGTTGTCACAACTTCATAAAATGTAACCTACAACATTGTTTGAGCCAATGTTTCAACTGATGAAGTACAAAAAAATAATGAAAATCCTGCTCAATTACTCATAGCATACTGGCAGATTATACACATTTACAGTATAATACAAAATATTTGTGGATTTGGAATATTTAACTGCAAACTTTAAAAAATAATCCTTTGCATGAAAATAAGGAAAATGAAGAACAAAGCACACTTGAGTCGAACACAAGTCTTATGAAACATTGGAGTATGTAATGACAAGATAATTATATTTCCCCATTAGGTTCATATCGTTCTGTTTCAAACAGCAATTATATGACTTCGCACTAGTGAATATTATGAAAAATATCATTTCAATCTTCTATACTTCAATCAAAGAAAGTTATCTGAAAAAATGTAATTCCTTTTGTAAAAGACCAGGAATGTTGTAGTAGGATATTAGTGGCTTTTCTAAAACTTTGTGAGATATTACATTTTCAGGACACATTGTTACAAGTGACTCAGAGAAGGTGAAGTTGACAAACACTCAGGTCATTCAGGTGCTAGAAGAAAGTAAAGACTTTCATGCATTTTCAACAACTTATCTCAGTTTGTAAACTATCTCTCTTTCATCTCTCAGACTCTTTCCTATAATTTACAGGAGAGAATGAAATCAACTGCATTTTAAAAGTGTGCTGATGCATTAGGTTAGGTATAACTCTCAAATATTCTACTAACAGTCTAGCAAGTTGTGAATGAACCAACTCTCTCTTTTAATGACATGCTCATATTTCAATTTGACATTCCACAATAAATCGGATACACGAATGACATTAAATGAACAGAAGCAGGCTTGTCAAATTCGTGAATAATGTGAAGAAATTAATCCTGAGAAATAGTTAAACTCATTTAAAAAAATCTGTTTTATGCCCTTTCCCGTGTTAGAGAATGATTCAAGAAGGAGAGAATCCCAAAGGACTGGAAGAAGGGTTTTATAATGCCTATCTTCAAGAAAGAAGACAGGAAGAAGTGTGAAAATTACAGGGGAGTCACCCTGATGAGCCACTGTGTGAAGTTGTATGAAAGGATTCCAGAGAAAAGCACTAGGGAAATAGTGGAAGAAGGAATGTGGGAGGAACAGTATGTCTTCAAATTGGGAAGGTCCACAATAGATCTAATATTTGTGGTAAGGCAGATGCAAAAGAAACACTATAAGTATGGAAAGAATCTGTTGATTGCCTTTCTGGATGTTGAAAAAGTCTATTACAGTTTGTGCAGATGTAAAGTATGGGAAGCACTGAAGAAGAAAGGAGTGAGGGATGAGATGGTAAAGAGAGTGAGAAATATGTACAAAGGGATTCTGAGCTGTGTGAAGGTGGGAGAGAAGAGGACAAAGTGGTTTGAGTTAAAAATGGCCTGAAGCAGAGAAGTGCACTCTTACAACTACTGTTCAATGCAGTGATGGACAAAATAATGGCAGTGGTAGAAAAAATTAGAGAGGGAAGTATGACCTGATGGTATGAGCCAATGATAGGAAAGAAGTTCAGGAGCAGTTGTATGCATAAGATGAAGTGGTGAAACAGTATGAAATGAAGTATAATGTAAGGAACAGCGAGATGCTTATTATGACAAGCAAGACACAAGTGCACGACTGGTGTGACAACAGGAGGGTAGCAGTTGAAGATTGTGGAAATCTTTAAATACCTAGGGAATGTGATAGAAGAAAGTGGAAAAACAGAAGCGAAATCAATGCAAGAGGGAGGCAAGCAGAAGATTTTTTCAGAACTGTGAGAAGTATAATTTGGAGCAGGGATGTGCAGGGAAAATGTAAAAAAGTGATCTACAAGACATACTATGTACTAATTTTGACATACACAGCAGACACGTGGGTGATGAAAGAGTAGAAAGGAAGCAGAATTCAAACCTGTGAAATGAAAGGGTGAGAGAAATAATTAAGGAGAAGACAGTGTGGGACAGGATAGAGAAGGCACGATTAAGGTAGTACAGCCACGTGAGATAAATGGAGAAGATACCTAGATAGAGATGAGAAGCCAAGGGGAAGACCAACGAACCGGTGACTGAAGGGGGTGCAGAGAAGTTTGGAGGAGAGAGAAGACTGGGGAATTTTTCAGAAGGAGAGGTGGATGGGAGAAAGGATACATGGGAGAGGATTATGCTCCAAATAGACCCGGCTAGTGGCTGGAGGTGGATGATGATAATGATCATGAAGTTTACATATGATATTGGATATGGTCAGAGAGTTGATGGGCTATTTGTAGCTTGGACCTACCAAGGCAATGTAGTACTTACTTGAAATGACCTCAGCGCTAGTGCTGTTGATGATACCCAGAGTGTTACTGGCTTTTGAGAGTGAAGTTGCCAAGTGATACAGTCCCACAATGGTGTTGCCACCAAAGTAGCGACTGTTCTTAACACCATTTAATTCTGCATTCTCGCGTGCATCTTCTACTGCAAACTCTGTGTCGATACCATACACCTTATTAGAGCACTGGGGAGAGATAGAATAAAATATATTATAATATTGGCCAACCTTAGAGATGTGTAAAAATATTTTGAACAAAAACCTTTAGAGGAAATAGGCCTCTCACGTTGTGAATAACACGAGAACACTGTTTTTTGTTTACTTTGTTTAATTTAGATAATACACTTTAACATAGTAATTGTTTAATATATTATTCCATTGTGTGGGAATGAAGAGGTTAGTTTAAAGGAAATTCATCTACATTATCATGGATAAAAGCTGATATTCCAGTAATAAAAGTATATTTTAAAAATCCCCCCCCCCCCCCCCCCCCCCAAACACACTNTGTACTGGGCCAAAATTAGAACTTCAACTCACAAGCAGTATAATCTAGTACAAACCTCATGCCTTGTATAATTATTTGTAAAGAACTTAATCATATACTATTCTAAATTCTATTAGGAAAAAAGTTGTCTGAACTGGTTGTGTGGATAGTGTGTATGACTTAAGCTTGATTCACACGTTCACTGAAAATAGAGAAAAGCATCTGTTTGAGTGACGCAGCAATTCACACACTGTATGTTGATGCATGATGCATTGCAATGCTTGCTTAAAACAGCTGGTTATCAACATATTTTATTTTATGGTGGATTAACATATATTTTAAATCATTCTATTGATGGATGTTTTCAAATTATGATGCTGTGTCATGGCACAATCCAATTCACAAATACACTCACTTTCAATTAATGAGGTATTTCAAATCTCCTCACAAAAGTCAACAAAGCCGTATGCTTCCTTCTGGTTGTACAGCGCAAGCATTATCAAATACACATGCACACTAATTTGAGATTGTATTGGCTCTCCCGTGCCGAACATCTCAGGAAGAGCAGACGAAGTATAGATGAGTTGAACTTTAGCGGAAAAGCTCGCGCCAATAAGGTGAAAATCTTGTAAATGGCTTGGAGCTCGTCATGTGACTATGTTTCTGCTCTGCGCTAGTTTTTTGGCAAACATATGAATCCACAGTTATCTGGAAGTCAACTGACAAATAATTTGAACCAACTAAATGTGTACAATATAAGCCTAATGAGACATTAGTAACCGACCCTGGATACTAATGGCCTACTGACACACTAGTAACTAAATGTATACAATATCTGCCTAGGGAGGCACTAGTAACTAAATGTGTACAATATCTGTCCCATGTACTGAAACATTATTAACTGATCTTTAGACAGTATCTGCCTACTGGGACACTATTAAATGACCTTAGACAGTATATGCCTGAGATATTAGTAACTGATCTTGGACTGTATCTGCCTACTGAGTCACTATTAACTGACCTTTGACAATATCTGCCCGATGATGCCAGTACCGCAGCCAATCTCCAGCACTTCAGTGGTGCCCTCCCTCTTTGCCACTGCAGTTAGGACCTCCAACATCATGTTCATAGCTCCTGTACTTGTGTTGAAGTAGGTGTGAGGGTATATCTTCACCTTCATTCCTCCCAAAGTTTCCTCAATCGAATGGGAACCGAAGATACACTGGAGGTTCCTGGACAGCAACACATTGTGTGGTTAGAAGATTACATGTGTTTAGACCATGTGACAATTTTTTTTAGAGTTCAACTAATAAATAATTTAGTCATCATTTTCATTATCATTTGGGGTTTAAAAGAGCATCATCACAAGCTGATATCATACATAGTCCGGCTAGTTAAAATTTCATAGCTCATTAAAACATTATGTTTTGGGTTAAACATATTTCAAGCAATTAACGAGAAAGTCTGAAACTTGCAATTATATCTTTTCCTTCAACTTATTAGTCTTTGAAAAAACAAACGAAGTATTTTATATTCATAATGGTAAAGCTGATTAGGGGTATTTCCCCCTCTTTGTTGATGCTGAGTTGTCCCAACATAATTTTGAATTAAAAATAATGCAGCAACTGTTTGCCAAAATATCTCCATTATCATTTTGTTAGCCAGCCAATGACGCAAATCATATACTAGGCTAAGCATTAGGATGTTGAGTAATTGCGTATTTTAAAAAGATATTCATAATCAGATAGCCATACATACAAATTATAATTATTTACCTGAACCATTTTAATCTAACCAAGAGTAAGTTTTTTTCCAGGATGCTATAATGTTGGTCAGAATAATTAATTACTGATGTATTTGGCAAAAGTTCCCTTATTATTTTAAAATCTGAATAGCTATATAATAAAATTACAGCTTTTGAGATAAAGTTTAATAAATTTTCAAGTTATTACTAAACACTCTTCTAATCAAATCACTTACTAACTCAATACCATGTGAATAAGGTTACAACCAGGTGAGCAGTAAATGCTTGAGGCAAGCTACAAATAACACAAGAATAATGCATCCAGTGTGCTCATATGTGCAAGGCCATACAGGGCAGTATATGTCTTGTATCATGGCGCAACTTCAAGGTCTTATCGCATATCGAATAGGCAGGGGTCCATTTCAAGAGTGATACATAATTATGTATGTATGTGGTTGGCTAAATATTCTGGCTGAGTTTTAATCTAGTGTAACCTGGATATGTCACAGCTGCAGTTTACCGAGACTCAGTTTCCCAGGCTAAGCAACTCCTAAATAACCCCAAATGGGTAAAGGCAATTTTGAGACCACCAGAGGGTGAACAGGCGTACGTGTTCACTGATGCATCACCTACATCATGGGCAGCCTTAATAGCAAGCATCAATGAGGCCTGGACCTAGCTACTGGCCGAGCCCCTGGAAATCTTGCAAGCGAAAGTTTTAGCAGCAATTATGGGCACTGACCCAGATATCGGAATAGACAATATATCAGCTCTCCACGAGATCCTATCAGGTCGGGACCTCATCTTTCTCAACCCAACCTTCCATTGGCTCCACTTAAGAACCATTGGAAAGCTGAGGGACAGGGACTTCACCATCTTTTCTGCATTGTCTGAAGCCAATCCGGTGGATTTTGTATCATCAAATCTTCATCACAACGATACGAGCTGCGTCAAAATAACTCATGTCTATCCTGTATAAAATCACGTAAATTTGTATCATTGTCAATGAGTCTTGGATTCCAGGCGTCCTTTTTTGTTCGCGGCTGTCTCCGACCTTACCCTCTACCACTGCGCAAGTCTATAAGAGTGTATGTGAGGGAGAGCTTGGGAATAATCACTATCTGGAAGGGTCTCGAACAAATTGTAGTGTAGCTTCAAGCAACATGTGTATTATGTGAATTACTTGGGTAACCAGAAGGAACAAGACTTAGACTATAGAGCATGTAATGTGTATAGCATAGGTAATTAATAATCAAGTATGTGACAAATGACTTATGAACACTGTAAAGAGAGAAGTGTTTTATGTAAATTATCCTTAAAATAAATTATTCAAATAATTTGGTTGCGAATATGTAAAATTATATTATTTATTTTGTCAATTATTCAATAATTGTTTTATTTAATAAATTAGTAATTACACCAATATCCAAAATAAAAATAAGTATGTAAACCCACAAAAACCTTAAAATATTAATCAGTTTATAGCACTACAGATCAAGTCCATGAATGGGTGAACATGTTCAACTATCACCAAGGATATTTATTGGTTTGTTCTGTCATAACATAATTTTATATTTGCTTCCATTTAAGCATGATTGTCAGAATTAAGATAGCACTCAGCAGTGTAGTTAATATTAGTTGAGCATCTACATAATGCCGAGTTATTTTCTTGGCCAATAAGCCAATGCAACAATTGGTATGTCAAATCACTCATTTGAGCGCATGATAAGAATAATTTCCACTTAATACTTTCATGTTTCCTCGAGGTTGAAGCCCAGAAAGCAGATTTACTTAACGGCTGTTGTGTTGGTTGGTTCCCACATAGCAGCACACTTGAAGTGCTTGCTAACATGTACTATCATACAACACCATTTTTGGGTCCCCGATTGACTTATACATTTATCCAAGTGTAACCTTGTTACAACATGGCAAAGAAGACATTGTATCACTCACCAAGCCAGCCCCAGTTGACTCGTTCTGACTCATCTACAATAAACCCGAGATGCACTTCACCACAAAATCCGCGCTCGACTGAACCGGGGCTCGTGGCTCGCTGCTGGCCATGTTGGAAGAGCTCCCCACCCCTTCTCCCAAATGGACAAGAGAAAGCAAATCAATCTGCGTGCGCCGCCAGGCGCATTCAAAAAACTTCTATGGACTGTATTTTCTGCTTGCGAACAATGCTCGTAGGCCCTCTCGAAGCCCCCCCCCCCCNAATATTGGTTTCGTGTAATTGGGCTGTGTGAAATTACCGAAAGATACCCGAGATCTTACCTTCCCCCCCCCCCCCTCCCTTTTACACCGCACGTTGAGAACACATGTTTATCACAGGATATATAATGGTTAAAGCCCAGAGTAGGGACACACATTACACTCTGGGCTTTCAAGGTAAATAGCCTATCTACTATGTAGGCTCGTCGCTGTTTTCTAAATTCATTTTTGCTATAATTTCTATTTTTCAAAATTTCATTTATATATCTAAGACTAATATTTATTTCGACGATCTGTTAAGTCAGCCCTTAAGACGATGTTTACTTAATGAATACTTGGACTCCATTAATATTTTTGTATCTTTAATGTCCGCAAAGAGTTTATATTTACCGCCTTGTTTCCTACCAAGGTTGGTTAAACGTGGGGCCACGAGCCGGCTGAGAGATTAATTGTAGTATGGACACTTTGTTGGATGTTAATGTTAGGTTAGTTTATTGTTGTTTCTTTGCTGGAGTCTATTTTTTATATGGTTGTTAAATGTGGGGCCGCAGGTCACCCAGTGCTTATATCCACTGAAAGTGTCTTGTTTGTTATTAATTCATTTAGGTATTCTTACTTAAGCTTGGACTTTATATTATGTCAAATATTACTTTAATATCACTATCATCATTTAGGTTAGGGACTTGAGCTCTTGACTCACCAAATGTTTGAATCTTGAGCAGGGGTTGACTCTCTGCCCATGTTGTTGATAGACCTTTATTATTATTATTTATTATTGTGTAACAGGAGACCAATTAGTTTGATCTTTATGCTATTCTTTGATGACGCCATTTAGGGAACCACCTGGTGTTATTGTTTTAGTGCCCTCCAGGCCTTGGCGGTGCCCCTTGTGCCTTATAGCCCTTCTGGCTTATGGTTAACGCTATTACTCTTAAGCACCTCTCCCTCATTGAGCTGTACCATGTTTTTCTGGAAATAAATTTATAACTCTCTTGTGCTTACCTCTGTGTGTTATTTGTGTGGGATAGTGTTGGGGGTAGGTCACACAAGGTCCAGCGATCACCCTTCGTTTCTCCACTCTACTTTTAATTCTTTTTCTTTTCTATACATCTTGTATTTAGTCTTTAAATTCAACATATCCTGCCTTGATAGAAACTACATAAAATAAATAAACTGCACACTCAGTTTACCCTAAAAGGTAGTAGTCTTACCTTGATGGATTACACTATGGTCCTATCTTACAAGCAGTACCATATTGGATCCAGACAAGGTATCAGTCTTACCTTGATAGATTACGCTATGACCCAATATTACAAGCTGCACCATAGTGAACCAAGCAAGGTAGCAGTGTTACCTTGACTGATTGCCCTATGACCCAATCTTATTAGCTGTAAAATAGTGGAATAATGACAGGTGAGCTTGCCTTTTTGTCACAGTGTAGTTTTCTTATATGATCGACTGAAAATTGCTGCGAGATCGACCGGTCGATCGCAATAAATGTTTTGCTGACCCGTGGCTTAAAAAAGACATCAGTACTCATGTTTTGAGTAGTGTGAACTCAAAATAGACAACATGGATAGGTATTGTATCAGGATTGAATGTATGTCTATTAAAAATGGTAATGAATCAAATTTTCAAAATGAGAATGCTGATTGGCCCATGTCTACTCCCTACTGTATGTTGTCAATAGATGCTAAACACAAAATATTTCTTCATGATAAGAAGTAAAAGAATGATTATTTATCTGAACAGCTGTTAATATGATGTTTATGAAACTTAAAATCATGAATATTTACTCAATCAAGCATTCACAATTACTAGATCTCCAGGGTGTTTCAATATATTGTATGGCAGTAGATTTCCCCAGGGTGTTTCAATACCTTGTATGGCAGTAGGTCTCCAGGGTATTTCAATATATTGTATGGAAGTATATCTCCAGGGTGTTTCAATACCTTGTAAGCAGTATATCTCCAGGGTGTTTCAATATATTGTATGGCAGTAGATCTCCAGGGTGTTTCAATACCTCGTATGGCAGTATATCTCCAGGGTGTTTAAATACCTTGTATGGCATTATATCTCCAGGGTGTTTAAATACCTTGTATGGCAGTATATCTCCAGGGTGTTTAAATACCTTGTATGGCAGTATATCTCCAGGGTTTTTAAATACCTTGTATGGCAGTATATCTCCAGGGTGTTTAAATACCTTGTATGGCAGTATATCTCCAGGGTGTTTAAATACCTTGTATGGCAGTATATCTCCAGGGTGTTTAAATACCTTGTATGGCAGTATATCTCCAGGGTGTTTAAATACCTTGTATGGCAGTATATCTCCAGGGTGTTTAAATACCTTGTATGGCAGTATATCTCCAGGGTGTTTAAATACCTTGTATGGCAGTATATCTCCAGGGTGTTTAAATACCTTGTATGGCATTATATCTCCAGGGTGTTTAAATACCTTGTATGGCAGTATATCTCCAGGGTGTTTCAATACCTTGTATGGCAGTATATCTCCAGGGTGTTTCAATACCTTGTATGGCAGTTTATCTCCAGGGTGTTTCAATACCTTGCATGGCATTAGATCTCCAGGGTCTTTCAATACCTTGTATGGCAGTATATCTCCAGGGTCTTTCAATACCTCGTATGGCAGTATATCTCCAGGGTCTTTCAATACCTCGTATGGCAGTATATCTCCAGGGTGTTTAAATACCTCGTATAGCAGTATATCACCAGGGTGTTTCAATACCTTGTATGGCAGTATATCTCCAGGGTTTTTAAATACCTTGTATGGCAGTATATCTCCAGCGTGTTTCAATACCTTGCATGGCATTAGATCTCCAGGGTCTTTCAATACCTTGCATGGCATTAGATCTCCAGGGTCTTTCAATACCTTGTATGGCATTATATCTCCAGGGTGTTTAAATACCTTGTATGGCAGTATATCTCCACGGTGTTTAAATACCTTGTATGGCAGTATATCTCCAGGGTGTTTCAATACCTTGCATGGCAGTATATCACCAGGGTGTTTCAATATATTGTATGGCGGTATATCTCCAGGGTGTTTCAATATATTGTATCGCGGTATATCTCCAGGGTGTTTCAATATATTGTATGGCGTTATATCTCCAGGGTGTTTAAATACCTTGTATGGCATTATATCTCCAGGGTGTTTCAATACCTTGTATGGCAGTATATCTCCAGGGTGTTTAAATACCTTGTATGGCAGTATATCTCCAGGGTGTTTAAATACCTTGTATGGCAGTATATCTCCAGGGTGTTTAAATACCTTGTATGGCAGTATATCTCCAGGGTGTTTAAATACCTTGTATGGCAGTATATCTCCAGGGTGTTTAAATACCTTGTATGGCAGTATATCTCCAGGGTGTTTAAATACCTTGTATGGCAGTATATCTCCAGGGTGTTTAAATACCTTGTATGGCAGTATATCTCCAGGGTGTTTAAATACCTTGTATGGCAGTATATCTCCAGGGTGTTTAAATACCTTGTATGGCAGTATATCTCCAGGGTGTTTAAATACCTTGTATGGCAGTATATCTCCAGGGTGTTTAAATACCTTGTATGGCAGTATATCTCCAGGGTGTTTAAATACCTTGTATGGCAGTATATCTCCAGGGTGTTTAAATACCTTGTATGGCAGTATATCTCCAGGGTGTTTAAATACCTTGTATGGCAGTATATCTCCAGGGTGTTTAAATACCTTGTATGGCAGTATATCTCCAGGGTGTTTAAATACCTTGTATGGCAGTATATCTCCAGGGTGTTTAAATACCTTGTATGGCAGTATATCTCCAGGGTGTTTAAATACCTTGTATGGCAGTATATCTCCAGGGTGTTTAAATACCTTGTATGGCAGTATATCTCCAGGGTGTTTAAATACCTTGTATGGCAGTATATCTCCAGGGTGTTTAAATACCTTGTATGGCAGTATATCTCCAGGGTGTTTAAATACCTTGTATGGCAGTATATCTCCAGGGTGTTTAAATACCTTGTATGGCAGTATATCTCCAGGGTGTTTAAATACCTTGTATGGCAGTATATCTCCAGGGTGTTTAAATACCTTGTATGGCAGTATATCTCCAGGGTGTTTAAATACCTTGTATGGCAGTATATCTCCAGGGTGTTTAAATACCTTGTATGGCAGTATATCTCCAGGGTGTTTAAATACCTTGTATGGCAGTATATCTCCAGGGTGTTTAAATACCTTGTATGGCAGTATATCTCCAGGGTGTTTAAATACCTTGTATGGCAGTATATCTCCAGGGTGTTTAAATACCTTGTATGGCAGTATATCTCCAGGGTGTTTAAATACCTTGTATGGCAGTATATCTCCAGGGTGTTTAAATACCTTGTATGGCAGTATATCTCCAGGGTGTTTAAATAGCTTGTATGGCAGTATATCTCCAGGGTGTTTAAATAGCTTGTATGGCAGTATATCTCCAGGGTGTTTAAATACCTTGTATGGCAGTATATCTCCAGGGTGTTTAAATACCTTGCATGGCATTAGATCTCCAGGGTATTTGAATACCTTGTATGGCATTATATCTCCAGGGTGTTTAAATACCTTGTATGGCAGTATATCTCTAGGGTGTTTAAATACCTTGTATGGCAGTATATCTCCAGGGTGTTTAAATACCTTGCATGGCAGTATATCTCCAGGGTGTTTCAATACCTTGTATGGAAGTATATCTCCAGGGTGTTTCAATACCTTGTATGGCAGTATATCTCCAGGGTGTTTCAATACCTTGTATGGCATTAGTTCTCCATATTGTTTCAATACTGTACATGTGAGTAAATATCCAGGGTGTTTCAATATCTTGTATGGCAGTAGATATGATCTCTAAGGTGTTTCAATATCATGAATGGCAGTATATCTAAAAAAAATTAAATATCTAATTTTTTTTACAGATCTTTAAGATATTTATATATCTTGAATCATTATAAGTATATGTGTTGTTTAAATGATATGCATCATGATAGTTTTGTGGGATGTAATATTTCAATACTTTGAATGATGGCAGACTAGCAATATATTTCCATATCATTCAACCCTAGATTTTAGCAGAATGTTTCACTATATTGCATTATTAAATATCGGCCAAATGTTTCCCATTTTTACTTAAAGTGATATTTCATGATCGTGAATCACACCCAGTAGATTTTCTGGATCGTTCAAGATCTAGCACGACAATAAATATTCCATATAGGCCTAGTTCTATATCTTTACAATTCTTATTTTAGCTACTCTTCATATAAAGTTGATGGATTTTTACAGAAAATGCTCCAGTTCCACCTAAATTACACAACACACTTTTCAGAGATTAAAATACATATAGCCTTTATATTTCCCATATGAATAAATTAACTGGCAGTTTACAATTTTTTTTTACTAAGTAAAATTACTATTGTTATATTGAAAATATTAAAATTTCATACACTTATAAAGTATATCAAAGCCACACAAACAATATACCAAACATGAAGTGTTTTGTGTGGTGTTGAATGAGAACATCAATAATGTATCATGGAAGATGAAATAGTTTGGAACACACTAACTTGAATAACACTAATTAATAAATATGCAATAGTATCAGAAAAATAAAATAACTATGAACATGAACATACTTAAACACAATCTTTAGGTAGAGCGACTTGACATTGCAATCTTTTCCGCTGCCTGTGCTGAAGAACTCGATCAATACATAATTCATCTCCTTAAAGATGGTGTCAGCATCCTTTTGGTTTGCAGCGTGTAGATCGACTTGCACCAAGACATCACCGGCCTCGTTACAGCGAATCAATAGTGACTGCCAAAAGCCCTTGCGCTTTACTGCATCAAAGACAGGCTTGCCCACAGTCTTGACCAACTCTTGGCAGGCCTACCAAGAAAACAAGGGCAGATGTGAGGTACAGTCAGATGGAATGGAGAGGGGTCGGTTCTTGATGGTTTCCCAGAGAGCAACGACAACTCAATGGTTCGATATACCAATGGGATTACTCTTCTTGTGTTCGATGCGGTATGCCAGAATTCAATAGAGTTCAGCAACCTATGTTGAGCTTCAACACTACTGATTGAAATAAATACCAGAAGGTACTTAATACTTTCTTATGTATTTGAAAAGCTTTCACAAAAGAAACACATCAAACACTATAGTTAAAAATGGCTAACATGGGAATAGTTTTGAACATTTAAGCTCTAACCATAGTCATAAGCAGATAAATAGGTTACTTTATAATGTTGAATAGTGACAGGTTTACAGCATCTTAAACTCTATGGACATTATTTATAATCTAATTACTACTACTTCCTGAGGAAGATGCTATAATAGCATCGAAATATTGAAGTGTGTAAATATGTGTTAGTATTTTTACTTTTATTTGTGCTCTAACATTTTCCTAATATTCTTATAATTTTATTTATTACCAATTGTTTTGGCTCAATGCACTTTAGTTCATACATATTATTTCAGAGTAAAAAAACCCAACAATTCTTGTATAAAACTAGCCTGGTCTTACTTTGCAGGAAAATGCCCATAAATATGCATGGTAGAGTAATTTGTTTTTTCCCATTGATTTTGTACTTAGATTAAAAACAAGCACATCAACTATGACCAATATTGTAAGTCATAAAAACATGTAAAATATTACTCGCCAAATATTTAAATAAGTAAAATAACAAAAAAACATCAGTTCAAGCAGGAATAGTTGTATGCAATTTCTTACATCTAAATTTTTGATAGTACTTTTACACTAAAGTTGGAGTGTATTTACATAAGGTTTAGAGCGTGGAGAGTCTGCAAGCAACATCATGGAGATAGTTAATCTGGAATAAATCATAGATAAATGGCATTGCATTTCAACGACCTTATAAAAATACATAATTAGGATTTAAACAAAGGAAAAATTGCGCCAAATGACTGTATTAAATTAAACATTGAAAGGCGGGTAGAAGGGCAAGGCCTACAAATTTACCAAAGAAAATGTGTAGGCCTCAAAATTCACAATTAACAAATTTTTCGGCAGCAGAGAGTATAACACAGAAGCTCACTATTCACCTTTCAATGTTTAATTTAATAACTTGGATTTAAAATGTGGTATTTTATTATCTACTAGGAGTTCCAATATCTTTAAGTGTTGCGAGCATGTCGAGAATATGTACATCTTCCTGCATACAACCATTTAAAAAATAAGGTATTTAAAATTTATACAATTTTTTTAAATTAGGCATGAGAAAATATTGATTTAAACATATTTTGTGTGTTTAGCAAATAATTATTTACACGATATCTACACATCTTCAGTGTGATGAGTATGACACATCAACAAATCAGGATTGTATGGTATTGACACATTTTCATATCAAGATTTTATGGAGATAACACATATTCAAATCAGGATTCATAGTGATACATCTTCAAATCAGGATTTTAAAGTGTTGACATTATCTTCAATTGAAGAGTTTTATAGTGGTAAACAACTCTTGAAGTTATAATTTTATGGTGTTACCACCAAATAAGGACTTTATGGTGTTAAACCATCTTCAAATCAGAATTTTATAGTGTCTACTCATCTTCAAATCCAGATTTTATGATGTTGTCATCTTCAAATAAGAATTTTATAGTGTTGAAATCATCTTTAAATCAGGATTGTATAGTGTTGAAATCATCTTCAAATCAGGATTTTTTAGTGTTGACACATCTTCAAATCAAGATTTTATAGTGTTGACACATCTTCAAATCAGGATTTTATAGTGTTGACACATCTTCAAATCAGAATTTTATAGTGGTGAGATCATCTTCAAATCAGGATTGCATGGTGATGACACATCTTCAAATCAGAATTTTGTAGTTTTGACATCATCTTCAAATCAGGATTGTATTGTGATGACACATCTTAAAATCAGTATGTTTTGGGGGTGACACAACTTTAAATCATGATTTTATGAAGATAACACATCTTAAAATCAGGATTTTATGGGGATGACACATCTTAAGGTCAGAATTTTATGGGGATGACACAACTTAAAATCAGGATTTCATGGAGATGACAAATCTTAAAATCAGGATTGTATGGGGATGATACAGTTTAAAATCAGGATTGTATGGTGATGACACGTCTTCAAATCAGGATTTTATAATGTAGACATATCTTCAAATCAAGATTTTTTAGTATTGCCATCTTCAAGTCAGAATTTTATAGTGGTGACATCATCTTTAAATCAGGATTGTATGGTGATGACATCTTAAAATCAGGATTTTATGGTGTTGACATCATCTTCAAATCAGGATTGTATGGTGTTGAAATCATCTTCAAACCAGGATTGTATGGTGTTGACATCATCTTCAAATCAGGATTGTATGGTGTTGACATCATCTTCAAATCAGGATTGTATGGTGTTGACATCATCTTCAAATCAGGATTGTATGGTGTTGACATCATCTTCAAATCAGGATTGTATGGTGTAGACATCATCTTCAAATCAGGATTGTATGATGTTGAAACCTCTTCAAATTAAGATTGTATGGTGTTGACAGCATTAAATAATGATTTACAAGCTGATGACAATTTTTTTAAATCATGATTTTATGGTCTTTGACAGCTTCAAATGATGATTTTATGGTGCTAACAATATCTTAAAATGATAATTTTTTATGTTGTTTAAACGTTTCTAAATCAGATTTAGTGGTGATAACCTATCTTCAAATTATGATTTTGAAACAATATACTCAAATCATAATTGTATGGTCTCGAAACATCTTTAAATCAGGATTTTAAGGTGTGTAAAAATCTTCAAATCAGAATTTTATGATTTAAACAGATTTTTATTGTTAGGTACTAGACTATATTTTTATCATGTATTTTTTTCCAGAAGGAATTGCTATTTTTTCAGATCTCTTTTATTGAAATGTAGAAGAATGAAATTTAATTTTCTGAAATTTGCTACCATGAAATAATACCACAATTGGTGTATAAAAATATTTTAACACATTATTTATCCACATCAATGGACAAATGAACAAATACATCACATGTCTTGTCTAGTTTACTGGGAATAAGGTTGGAACTCAAATTCTGGCTGTGTGTACTGAAGTTCTTTATTTTATGATTTCTTACACTTCCTCTTCACAAATGCAACTACATTTCTAGAAAACTTCATCTTCCTCATACTCCCACTATTAATGTAATTAAATGAGTATTTTTAAAAAGGTTAGCAAAAAACAGGGCAAAACATAACAACTAGATTTCACAAAAAGTGAAAGTCTAACAACCATTCATTAAGTTATCATTAAACCATCATCTACTAAAACAACAACCATCATCATCATCATCATCATGAACTGTTTCCAACCTGTGGCCGAGTCTGTTTATTAAAATGCCTCCATCTCCCTCTGTCCTTCCACCATTCTTCCTCCCGCTCTCTCTTCCACTCTCCTTCTCTAACAAGCACACTTGCTGCCCTGTTCCTCCCATCTTTTCCTTAGTCTTTCTTGCAATCTCTTCCCTACATACTTCATATCCATTAATCTTCTTGGAATCCTCTCCCCTTCATCCTCATTATTTGTCCATATCACCTCATCCTAGCTTTCTCTACTATCTCATGTATCCCCTGTACCACAACTCTAGCCCTTACATATTCATTCCTAATCCTATCTCTTCTGGTGACAGCTAGCATGTTCCTCAAAAACTTCATTCCTATTGCCTCCACTTTCCTTGTTTCTATTTTATTCAAATTCCAAGTTTCCACTGCATTCATTAGTATGGGTACGAAGTATGCTCTATACAGCACTTCCTTACACTTTAGGGGCACTTTTCTTTTACATAGTAAGTATCTTACACACCTGTAGTTACCTCTCCTTGCTGCCCTCGTCTCACTATATCTTCTCTAATCCAGTTCTATCAACTTTCTTGACCTTGTTCTCTGCCTTGTCATCCCCATAACTTCACTTTTTGCCATACTAAATTTCATTCTATATGTTTTCACCTCCTCATTCCATTCCTGCAACTTTTCCTATACTCATTCCCCCCTCCCCATACCCCCAAAGAGTCTGCAAACATTATTGATTTCTTTTTCTCCTCATCCAATTTGCCTGCGTCTCTATTCAGTATAATTTCCATCACCAACACAAATAGTAATGGTGAGAGGTCACTTCCCTGCTTGACTTCATTTTTTAAATGGAATCCAAGAATGTGACAGCAGTAAATACAATGGATCTGCACATACTCAAATTTTTGGGCCCAAACCAAGCTAAGCTTGACTTGAATGAAAATATCTTCAGCGTTTAGACTTGTAGTAAATACCGACATATTTTTAGTATCTTTATGGCAGTGGGTTCATATTATTATATCAAAGGAATGACTCTATTTTGTTAGCATGATTACTATAAAATCAAAAGAAAACTAAGGTACTAGGTTCATCGAATATTGAGAGCATAAAAAGATAAAGGTTAATTTCCCACTCTTATTAGGAGCTTGTAAGACAGCAATGGGATTTTTTTATTTATTATAACTAAAAGAGCGTTTCAACACGAGAGAATTAAAAAATCGTTTCTAAATGCTAATGACCACTGATCCTTAGCCCCCCTTAGAGCACTCGAGCATGCAATGAAGCAGTGTCCAGTAGAACAAATACATTTCTGATGAGTTGTAATACTGTTGGATGCTGCGCTAATGGAGTATGGGTTCCAGACTACCTAAAACCCACTCCTGGCAGCACTTTGTTACTGTGATGCATTGCTCTAGTGGGTGTTGATCATATCACCCTTAAGAGCAAAACAAGAATTAAATCAACCCAATCATGGCAATAATGACGAATGGGATAGCTACCACTGTATTTAAAATAATTATAAAGGAGACAAAAAAACTACACAATGTCCTAAGCACACTCAAATTAAATGATAAGAAACATTTAAATCCATAGTTTCCTACCTTGATGACTTTTCTGACAGGTGGTGCATAATATAGCCTATCGGGCTTGCTGACAAAAAACATTTTCCGTCGTACTCCAAGGATAAGTAGGCCAGTGTTTTTCTCCACACCTAAACACAAATTCATTAATATAGTTAACTATTTAAGGAAATCTTTTGTTTAAGGTACAAAATATATGGGAAAAATGACAGTAAAGAGAGATAGATAGGAACAAGTTAAAGAGGTTTTTCTTGAAGAGATATATTTTTTAATTACAATCACATTTTTGAGTTACATTTCTTAAGTTTGTTTTTCAGGTGAATTGTTATTTTAATCAATTCCTTTTATACTTGAGTTCATTCTTTCAGGAGGTTATGTTGTGCATTTGACTCTCTCTTCTGAATAGTTTCGATAGGAGAAAACTTAGGTCAAGGGATATAGAGTAAGCCCGCTTTGGTGGCCGGATGGCCTAACGTGCTACTCTCACAATAGTGCTACTCTCTCAAGACTAGAATGCCTATGATGGGGAGATCTGGGTTCGATATTCTGGTAGAGCATACTACCCTCCTCATCCCTAGTCCATTAGTGCCTAACCCAAATAGGTAGTAGGATACGGTTCTAAAACAAAAATGAATAAAATATCAATTTTATTAAAGCGACATGTGAGAGCAGTGCAAAGTGTAATCTGTATTCCCTTTTTAATTTTAAAAGCCATACAATTCGTTCTGGCACATCAATGATATATATTATGATCTGGCCACATTCCAAAATTTTACTCAGCTTCTTCTTGGAAGAACTAATCAATTTCAGTATTCTCAAATTCGCACAAACAATATTTCACTACAGCAAGTCACCTATTTGTATGCAATGTTTTCAGTGAGAAAAATTACTATTCGATGACTATTCGCTGAAGCTTACCAAAGCACAACAACTTCTATACTACTGAAGTTGCCACCCTTCCTACACTTTTAAGTTCTTCCCCTACAGCCTGGCTGTTAAAGCCAAACACATATGTTTGGATAATGCTGACCTCACTCCACAGGTGGACTGACAGGTTTCAGGCAGCATGGGACTACCAATATGAAGTCCCTCAAGGGTACTACATGGGCAGGTAGAAATACCTCGGTGCCTTTTGGGAGTAAAAAAAATACTTCAACTCTTCCTCTGAGTTTGTAACAGATTAGTGAAAGAGGAAGGGTGAAAGACTTGTCACTCAAAGACAGGATGATTCATTCATCAGTAAACACAATAGATTTGCCACTCTTTTGGCTTATATTTCACAAAAGCCCACTGGCTTGATACATAAACCAATCTACTTCCAAATTTAGACAGTGATCGAGTTGTTTAAACTAAATAAGAACATTACTATTTCAAGTTGCTAGTAATGCTGCTCTTGTGTATTAAATTGTGATTTACATTCCTGTACATAAAATAATTAAGTACCTATAACTTTATTTTTTACCGTTGTATCTAAATAATGCATTTTTAGGTTCATTTTACACAACCATCCAACTACCTGTTATGAATTATTTGCATATGCACTAATTAATATGCTAATATGTTAGGGAATCTAAAAGTTTAATATTAAAGGAATTGTACCTGCATTAACGCGGAGAATGAGTGGAAATAGACCATTCAGGACAAAATCCCTTCTATACAACAGACCGGGATTTGAACCCTAACCTCCACATCATTGGCAACTAATTCTATTGTTAGAGTGACGCCTTAAATCATTTGACCCTTTGGGTAAATTCCAGCCAAACAGTAGCTTGAACTCTGTAATATGCATACTGAAATCAATGATAATAACCTTGCAGAAATGCTATCTTGCCAAATGGTCAATATTTCCTCATTTGAAAAAAAAACAATGTCACAAAATAAATTCACTTTTTATATGGCATAATTTATAATTCTTATGAATAAAACACATGTTAAAACATAACTTATGTTAAATGATTATAAGCATAAGGAATTGATCATATTGTCAAAATTATATAACATAAGTACAGTATTTAATGTAAGACCCTTTTGTTAAATATTCTATTGCCTGTATTTATTAACATAAGATTATTCATGCAATATCAGTGAAAACCCATACGCTGCCGTGCAACTCCCTTGCAATTATTTACCATCTCACAATTAAAAAATACCCCCTGAAGGACAGTATCACTCAATATGGGAAGCACCGGTCTAAGGCTTCATTATCATGTTATCATCGCCGTGGCCTGCTGATGACGGGAACATTGGTTTTCAAATCATAATCGGATATGAAAAACTACACGTATATCACAAAGCCTAGAAAAATTCTGTTCACTATACATAGGTCTATATCACAAAATAAATAAAAACCATGTTCACTACACATATACTACAAAGTTGAGAAGAATTATGTTCCCTATATGTAGATTATTTGACAAATCAAAGGTAAACCATGGCCATAACATGTAGGGCCAATATCACAACACTAAGGAAAATTGTGTTTATTTTACATAAATCCAAACACACAGGTAAATCATGTTCACTACACACATATCACAACGCTTAGGAAAATAATGTTCAAAAAAGGTTTATCACATGTTAAAATAAATTTATATCATGCATTATATCACAAAACAAAGAAAAATGATGTTATATCACAAAATAAAAGAAAATCATGTTCATCACACATAAAGGCCTACAACAAAGTTTAATAAAATAATGTTCAATACATTTCCACAATATATCACTAAACAAATTCAAATCATGTTCATTACACGCAAATCTCTAAACAAGAAAAATCATGTTCGCTTCATGTACATCCAGTGGTGGATCTAGGGTAAGGATTCCCAAACTTATTGAGACTATGCTGCCCTTCAAATGTCAGAATTTCCGTGCGACGCCCTTGTACCTAATATTTTTTTTTAAAAGAGACCCAAATTCAACATGGTGGCATTTTTAAAAAGAAAATTTTAATTTACATTACTAGATTGCATTCTTTTAAATGTAACAATACAAAATTAGAACAAAATTACAGAACTGAAGAAGAAGGAATAAGAGTAGACATATTTTTGTTGTACATAATCTCATGTGTACAATTTGTTCATAATGGCGAAACAGATGGCTTCTTGTATGATTTATTACTGTATTTAAAATATGTACAAGTACACATATTGAAAAGTTGTATGTTGCATTTCACTATACATTATAAGTTTTAGTTTTTCCTTATAGGCACAACGCCCAGCTTGGAAACCCATGATCTAGCTAGGGTATGGCATGTCATACCCTGGGCACCACTTAATGAGGGGGTGTCAATTAACAGTTTCTATTTACTCAGTTATAATTTCTTTTACTTTTTTTATTCCAAATCATTTTTAGTTGTTATATTATTAACTACTAAATCAAACATTAAATATTTGTTTTTGTACAAACTGTAGCTAAATCTATGAGATTCATACTGAAAATAGTCTATATAAGATCTCATACTAGATCTCATGCAAGAACTTGGCCGTTGATACAGAGCGAACCTAAGGTGCAAAGGTTCTGAAGGTGTATTTCAACATTTGTTGTTGTTTGTTTTTAAGTGTAAAATAACATTTAAACCAACAAGTTTATATTTTATTTTTAGCTCCGTGTCTTCCTACCCAGTTTCTAATTATTTATTAATAAAGAAATAATATTATCCAAAATTGAGAATATATTTAAAAAAATCTTACTAACAACATAATCCTATTTATTGTTTTATGACTTTAGAGGTCAGTTTGATTTGTCAGTCACAGTGTTATTCCAACCCTGCTGTCATGGTTGAACATAGAAGTAGTGTTCAACATAGAATAAATGAGAAAAACAGCCTAGCAATGTTTGTGAATTGCGAAAATCACTTGCTCAACTTGGTGGGTGTATCTACATTCAAGCAGAATACAAGATGGTGATGGTTTTTGGAAATATCGAAGCTCTCTGACTTTCTTATTGATGTCAAGGGACTGTGTTACAATGACGATATTAATGATTTAAGCAGAAGTGTGCACATTTGGGCAAATTCTACAGCTGTGATGTTGATGGACAGCAACTATATGAAGACATTTTAGATTATTGAATGTTTTTATCAAGCCGGGTCAACATGAAAATATCAAGACTTGAAGAGCTTCTAGAATGTATTGTTCGGTATGGAGATGAGAGCGTTTTCCCCAATCTTTGCGTTGCTATTCAGATACGGCTAACCATCACATTATAGATCAATTTGCATCAGTAAATACTAGGAAGGTGCATTGATAATTTTCTTGTATTGACATAATGTGTCAAATAAAAGATTAATATGCTTGTCTAATTTTTGAGCTAGTATTGTGGTAAAGTTGTTTAATAGATAGGTGTCAGGTGTTTGGACAGGGATGCAATTTCAGTGCTTGCCATGGGCGCTATTTTATGTAGATCTGCCACTTCATATATCACAAAATAAAGAGCTCTCATGTTCATTTAACGTCTATTACATAATGAAGGGAAATTATGGTCAGTATACGTTTATCACTTTTTAAAGTGAAATTATATTAATTTAGGTTTGTAATAATTACATTATTAGGGGCTTTGTCTTAAGAAAGGTCAATTTCCTTGTTCAAATCGAGTCCTTCAGAATGTTCAATAAGAATAAGCTTCCTTTTTTAGATTGTGAAACTTCATCTTCTTTCCTTGTCTGAGATCATGAGTCACTTGAATGCATAGTATTCCTGGTCCACCTTTACCTTCCATTTTGCCATCTACGATATCACTTGGTAAGCGATTTCTTCTCATAATGTAACCCATCCAGTGGGCCTTTCTTCTTATAGTGGTTTTGTTTTCATGTACTAATCTTATAACCTCTCAATTAGTCACCTGATCCATCTGCTTTATCGTCTATACTCTTCTCCAACACCACATCTCAAAACTACCAAAAATGTCGCCTTTTTACTTTCTGGCTATCTTACAGGTAGAGAAAGTAGTGTGATCGCCAAAAAATTGAACTCGATATTTTGATGAATATCAACATTTCATGACCCCCCAAAGCCAAAAAAGTAGTTTTTGAATTTCCGTCCGTCTGTGTGTACTTTGTAGTGTAGCCTAAACTATTTTACCGATCAGGCTCTAAAACTTGGTAGATAGGGTTTTCATAGGGTTGCCCCGGGGGGTTTTTGGAATTGGATATCTAACCCTAAATATAAGGGTGGTTTACTAAAGGGCAAAAAGAGAAAAAATCTATTTTCTCAAAATTGCCTCTAAGGATTTTAATTAAATTTTATTTTTAAGCAGTGATCAATATTATAAACAAAAGGCTACTCTCATTTTTTTAACATAACTTCGAAACTATTTGAGATATGAAATTACTTATCATTGCAGATATGTAGAGCTAATTATAATACAAATATTTTATTTGAAACATATTACTATAAAACAAATAATTTAAAGTTAACTGCAAATATATATATTTTTTAACTTTTCGAACACTAAAGTTAAATTATTGTGACCACCAAAAAAAATCTAACCTGAGATGTTGATGGATGTCGACGTTTCATGAACCCTTGAACAATAAAAAGTGGTGTTTGCAATGCTGTCTGTCTGTGTGTCTGTTTAACCTTAGAATTAAGAGTAGTTTAATAAAGGCTAAAAATAGAAAAAATCAATTTTCTCAAAATCGGCTCTTACAATTTTGATTTAAGATTCGTATCTAGGCCTTGATTAAGACTATAAACCAAATGTATATTTTCATTTTCCTATGAAAATGACTTTTAGGGTACTTAACAGAACCGAAAATTTCCTTATATCCGTAACTATTTGAGATACTAAATAACTTATCATTGCAAAATTGTAGTAGTATTAAAAATAAAAAAACTTTTATTGGAAATATCTCTTTAAAAAACCAATAGTTTCGAAGATATTGTCAAATATATTGATACAATTTTGTGAGCTTTAGTTGTACAGAGACACTACATATGTTTTAACACAGTAATTCTCTAATTCCATAGAGAAGTAGATAAGTAGGCCTCTCAAAAGTTTATTTTTCTTTAACCGCTTGGGGTAAATACAACAATTTTAGACTCAATAGTCAATATTTACCTTTTTTATTGGTCTAAATTATAAATGATAAATTTAATAAAAATGTGATAGCCATAAGATGTACACCCACTAATAAAATAATGAAATTTTAATACAAAGTGTTGACTCTTTAAAAGTAAAATCATAAAATTTAAATCTGGGAGTCAAAAAATGTTTAACATTAGTATAACACAATTTGTGCTTGGGTTTACTAGTGTATATGAGTTCATTTCACATATATTACCAATTTTGAGTAAATATCTCCATTTAAAAAAAAATAGAGTGAGAAAGTCTATGCGGAGCTCCGTATAATTTTTTATTTATTTGGCGGCAAGCACTTGGCTGTAATTTTGCTTTTTTTACCTCTTATCTTTTTTACTTAAATGTTCATCCATTTTCACGCACAAAATTACAATATTCAAAACTTTTGCTCAAAGGTTGATAAAACCGATAGACTGGTTAAATAAAAAATATTGTAGTTTCACTAATAATTATATTAATAAAAACTAATAATTAACACACATACACAAACGACAATACATTATTTGAATAGATGTTAATATTTTAAACACCTGTATGTTTTTACAATGACACAAATAAATACACATTCAGCAGCAACTGTTTTGTTAACCTCAACTTACCATTGCGAAAACAACAATAAGCTAAAAAAGTGTATGCTCGTAAAATAGGGTGGTAAAGATTAACTATTTCCATTTCTTCCCTTCCTTCCGAGGGGAGGGTCGAAGTGGCTACTTACTTCAAGGTGAAAAATAACATTGTTGATAGCTTAATAATAGAACTCAATAAAACAAACTCGCATTTTCTTAAAATTTACTGTTGTTACCCTATCAAAATATGACATTATTTGATGGAGGAACGCAAGATCTAGGTGTCTAGCCTATTATTTTAATCTCAGCAGTACAACTTTTTTTTTTATAAAGTGTCATAGATGTTCTTAAAAAATGTTAAACTTAAAATTTAATTTTTAAAACTGGCTAGAGAACTGTTGATAGCTTTCGTCAACATTTTGTTGAAAACCATATTTAAAAATATCCAACCACTTCTTAAATAAAGCGAGATTTCTAAACGTCTGCAACGGGTTTCAATGCTCTCCCCATTTAGCACCCTTAACAAAGATTTATAAATACCACTGAAGCTATGTTCCAGTGTAAATTTAAGTGGCAAGGGGAATTATTTATGTTTTTAATACTAGTAAATTCTATCCTGAGGCCATTTTAACTACAGCACTCATAATTACAACATTATTAGGTCCACCTAAAGCATCAGCTTATACTTTCTAGTGACATGGGCAAAAATGCTTCTAAATTGTTTGACAAGAGCTGGAAGTATATTTTTGATGTTTGTAATACTATCTTTTTATCAGTACTGTTGTAGATTACAATGCTAGTAACAGTCAGTATTCACTAAAAAAATATGCTTTTACGTTTGGCTTAAAAGATTGATAATAAACAAAACCAAGAAACCACAAACAGGATGGTTTTATTAGCCATCGTATATATTCACAAATTATATATTCTGAAAACTCTCAGACTTCCCTGGAACTTTTGATTAAAATTGAATACAAGCAATAATTTATAATTGAATGGATCACTTTATTTTAGTTGACCTGGTCTATGGTTAGCTTGGTCTTAATTATGGTGGACTAAGTCATCAGTAAGCAGTAGGTTCTATAATAGCAATGAAACAAATTTTAATTCAAAATTTACAACAACAACAATATTTGATTTGATTTGAATCTGATATATTTTTGAGCCCTTAAATCTCAAATATCTTTCAGGATTTGATGGACCCATTCTTAATTTAAGAGCACCTATCATTAATGTTTCAACAACCATCACTCTCCTTAAAACCTGCCACTCACCTGCTCTCAGAATGCACTTTTGGCATAAAATCTTCTGTTCTGGGAGGTGTGTGTCCACAATGGGACAGAGACGCCTGTTTTTCTCAAACCAGTGGCGATACTCGCGATAATTGTCCAGGTATTCCCGATAGTTATCTCTCACAGCCGTTGTCAACTTATCAATACAAGTCATGAAGTAACCACGCTTCTGTTTACAAAAATAACCCATACAATCATTTTGGTGAAACTATGAAACAAAACTTAAGAAATGATCATGAACTAGTTATCAATATAAATTTGCTTCATTATTTTTACAGATGTTTTAGCTTATATATGGGTTATTTAATAAACTAATTCATGGTGTAGTGATGAGTAGCGTAGTTTAGCAGATGTGTACCAACATTGGTGTAGTATTGAGAAGGGATGGGAAAACCCCTCCCAGTGCACCCTGCCAAAATCTGAAACTTTACTCCCCATTTTCATCACCTGATACCTTTGACAGTGAGGCCAGCGAAGCAGGTAATCTGCATTTGTATTAAAGTAAAATAAAAACATGTGTTCTGGTACAAATGTCAATCAACATTCATGCATTCCAATTTGAGGATTTACCTTGTGATGATTTGAATATAAAAAGAAGAATATTATGGGATGAAGAATTAAGAGGCTTCCAAAACGTAAATAAAATAATTACTGGTTAGAGGGCAAAACTTTTGACCAAACCTATTTAAAGTATACAAAGTCGCAGTATTAACCATCCTAAAATGAGTTGGGTAGCAATTAAGTTGGATTAGCTTTATTTGTGAAGCATCAATCAAAGTGCTTGTTTAGGCAACATGAACGTACACCATCAAACAATTTTTAGGTTTATTGCAGATAGAGCCAGGAGTTGGCAATCTGCAAAACCTCATTTGTGATTGAAGCAAGGTTGCTGCCAACTTGAATAATGATTATCTTGTTTGTTATATAGAAAAGGCAACTTGGGTAACTTTGTGTGTGATTTAAGAGAGGTTATTCACAACTGAAGGAGAAATAGGAAAGGTTTATGATAATTTGGGGAATTTTGACTATGATTGAGGCTAGGCTGTTAAGAGATTTGAGGAACCTAGACATCTTGTCAGTAATTCAAGCTATATTGGTAAGAGACTTTAGAGGAACCTTGTCTGTAATCAAGAATGAAATTGTGGCCAGGTTGTTAGCAACTTGGGGAAACTTGTTTGTTATTGAGGTCAGGTTGTTAGCAACTTTGGGAAACTTGTCTGTTATTGTAGTGAGGTTGTTAGCAGCTCGAGGAAGCTTGTCGATTATTGAGGTGAGGTTGTTAGCAGCTTGGGGAACATTTTATGTTAGGGTAGATTGTTAGCAACTTGGGGAAACTTGTTTTTTATTGAGGTGAGTTAGCAGCTCAGGGAAGCTTGTGGGTTATTGGGGTAAGGTTGTTAGGAGCTAGGGGAAACTTGTCGATTATTGAGGTAAGGTTGTTAGTAACTTGGGGAAACTTTTTTGTTATTGAGATGATGTTGTTAGCAGTGTGGGGAACATTTTCTATTATTAAAGTGAGGCTGTCAGCATCTTGAGGAATATATTATTTTATTAAGGCTAGATTGTAAGCAGCTTGGGAAGACTAGTCTGTTATGGATATGAGGTGGTTTTTAACTTGAGAAAACTTGTTCGTTATTGAGATGAGGTTGTTAGCAACAAGGGGATCCTTTTCCATTAATGGGGCTAAAATGGTATATTTTAAAGGAACCTTTTCTATGATTAAAGCTATGTTGCTATAAACACAAAGAACTTTGTTGACGATTGAGATGAGGATGTTAAGAAACTGGTTAAAGAAGGGAAACGAGTGCTCCTCGAAGCCCCCCAAAGGCCTGCAAGTCCAGCTTGTTAGAGACCACATGCCATTCTTGTTGCTTCATTTAACTACAGAACTAGAGGCTGAAACTGCAGGTCAAACTATTGGTGAAGCTCCAGTTTTCTACAAGCACTCATGAGAGGACCATCATGAATCGAAAAATAAAAATTGCAGCTATTATTGTAGCACTAATATATAAGTGAGAATGAGGATGAGAACAAGGAAAGGAAGTGTGCTAAAAATGTTGCTAATAGATACTCTTTGGGTCTTAATCTTTAGTGAAACTTGGAGGGTCATATGTAGTCACACCTTAGGTTTATATTCTTCATCTGCTCCTGCACTTGATTTTATTGAAGCAGTTACCTTCTTCAGCTCCTTGCCAAATGAACCCCTGAAGTTTTTAACTTTTTTTTAACCCATTGGTTGAGTGTCCATGTTAAGATTGATTTTTTTTTATAGAAAGAAGTCAATTCTTTACATCCTCTTTGTCTGGTAAAGATTGGCAATTTTTAATAAGGTCAGTTAGAAATTCAGTTGAAAAAAACACCCTGTTAACATCCATATTAGAAAAGAAAAAAGAAAATACAAATCAAATTATAACAACAGGATTATAACACCAAACATGAAATACTAAAGCAATTGGTGAGGAGACCAAAATGAGTTGAGCATGCACAGTGGGTCTCGCCTGCCATAGACCTTACCTTTTCCCCCCACAGATCGACATGTCTGGGATTTGAACCGCTCTTTCATAGGCCTGGAATTCCAACTCAACTAATAGGCTATACATCGCCTGACCTTCCACGATGTTGACCCCATGCAATGACAGTTTTATTATGTATTGGGCATGTGACGGATACGGCATATGACATCTCATGCTCCGGAGCTGCAAGTCTGTGGAGGGCTTAGTGCTCACAAAGTGCAGTTCCCTGCATTTTTACAATATACTTTATATGTGTACATGTAAACACAGTTGGATGATGTTTATGACTCTTATATCAAAACGTACCACTTTCTGAATGAATGCTTGGTATCAAAAGTGATTTAACCGGCCCCATGGTATAGTTGTTGGCACACCTGGCTCTCCACCTAAAGATCTCGAGTTCAATTTCCGGCTGATACCATGGGTATTTTTCCCCAAAAGGGGAATTAGTCTAATGGTCACCAGGGTATATAGTTAATTAGGCTTAAGTTAGGTTAAGAGTTTCTGCTAGTTTCACATCCTCGTATTTACTATCACCATCCCATCATCCCATCAGGACATGGAAAGAGCCTCCACAGAAATAATGTATGATTAGTGTACTTGAGCATCCCCTGGGCATCAATACATAAGTACCGGCTAATCTTCCCACAAAATGGGTTACAAGTGGTGTAACTCAGGAGGGTTCTTATGACCACAACACAAAACTAATTTGTGACAGTTATCAAAGAAACGCTAGATTTTTGCATCAAAAGTTATTATGATTGACTACTTTGTGAGCACAAACATTTTATTAGTAGAGTGATACTAAGTTGCGTAGCCATTTTACTTGTCCTTTGGTTTGAGTTACAAGGTTATGTATGCTATGTTTTGTAATTTATTAGGTGTTTTATGTTACATGATTTAAACATGCCATCTAATTAGCCCTAAATAATTATCTTACAACTTTTTGTGGGTCTCTCACATAATTAAACTTTCAATATAGACCTATATCAAAATGTAGGCCAAGATAGGAGATAGTATGTTTACAATGAATGTTAAAAGCATATTTTCTTTGAAACATGGCACTGTCAAAATGCATTACTATTCACCATCAAGATGCTGATAATTGGGACATTCCAATATTAAGAATAATTGTTTGTAGGTTTTCTAGTAGGTAGTTAGACTTCAACAAATATGGTATGCTAGTAGTCTGTTAACCCTCCTCATGGGGGAACATTGACCTGATCTGTCTGAGTGGTCTGATTTTCCAATGGTGGAGAGGTTGGGATTTGAATATTAGCTGAGCGTGATGAGTGGTTTTTCTTCCTAAGGATTTTCTCACTCGTCCTCTACACAAATCTGAATTATTTTATTTTATAGCTCTACCTTTATCATCTATATCCTATTAGTGTAAAACATGCGGATAGACCAGATGACAAAACAATAAAAAGTAAAAAGATAAGCTGTTTAGGATGCTGAGGTAAAACTTTCATAATGTAGGCCTATATAAACTTAATGAGATAAAGGCCTAGGTATTACTATTCATATCAATGTAAGTTGTAGGCCTATGGACTATTGCAGCCAAGGCGGGAAAGAACCAAAATAAGCCCTAGCTTAATGTTTATGTGCAGTTAGGTTTAGGCCCAGATTTTTAATCATTAAAAGTTTATAAATTTTTCTGCTAACTGATAATAATTAGTAGTAGGCCTAGTTATCATAAAGTGAATAAACTAAACAAATATCTCATTCTAAAGAAGTATTTATATGCTTTTAAACACTTTAACTAAAGTTTAAGGTCTCAAGAATTCCCTTCAAATCACAAGATAAATTTTATTATTATTAACACCAAACATCGTTATTTTTAACCATCCAGACCACCCTTGTGTTCATTATATTGTTTAACAGGTAGGCATCCCTACTTGGTAGGCCTAATGGATAAAAATTGCTCATTGTTTTGACATGTAGTTTTTGAGAATATTGCATGTAAACACTATTTTTGGGAGTTCTTAAACACTTTTATTAACTTTAAATGGTCGGTTTTAATTTCTACACCTTCACACAACATATATGATTCATGTTTGAATGTGAGAAGAACCTTTTAAACACTCTAAATTAACAAAATTAGCACATAGCATGTATGTTCAATTTGAGTACCATATAAGTAGATAATTATCTAACCTAAACTCATAAAAACAAAATAAATATTAAAGCACCTTGCTGTGGACTTATATATTTAAACACTTACTTTCTGATTTGGCAAAATTGAGAACCGTTATAATATAGGCCTACTAAAAAGTGTTGTTTTTGAAATAAAGTCTTTAAAGGCAGATATGTTTAGTTACAAAACAAATATGTTTTAGAATAACTTTTTTTATAAATGGAGTTGACTATAATGAAGTGACTCACTTCAGGGAGGGTCTTCTGCCACTGTAATCCTACTGCATTTTCATCCTCATCCTGTTTTTGTTTCTTAGGGAGTGACTTATTTTCTTCCATTTCCCTTTTTCTTTTATTCAGACCCCTCTGAAAAAAATAGTAAAACATTATTTAGCCCAAACTTATGGCAGTTAGTAAATAAAGCACAATAGAGCACCAACTAATGATACCCAATACAGGCTGATTAAAGGGCCAGATTTTTCTGGAAGGCGATTAACAAGCTATCTTGTGTGCTGTTTGGCAGTCCTACCATCTTATGATGGGATGAAAACACCTAATATAGTTTGATGAAATTTGATGTAACACAAGTAATTAACGTGATCAACGGCTTGACCAAATGATTAGGTAGCTAATATAGTTTTTTAAAACATATTTCAGTGAATAGCTAAAATCTGGACATCACTGCCCTCCCCACAGAGCCATCCAGGACCACTTTTCACTATTTGTATTGAGTTTAATATGTGGTGAGTGGTGAAAGCATTGACCACCTAGAGATATTCACATGCAAAGCCAAGAAAACTCTTACCTATAGTATAGTCACAACCTTAGTTTACTTCGGTGACAACTCAAAAGGTTACTAGAAATAGTCCCTTATATATCCCTAGGCCAACAGCTGACTTCTGTCACTTTGGATAGTTCTAATGAAAACATATGATGTATGAATATGATAGTTACCCACAGTAATTTAGGCCAATATTATTTAAATATTTATTTGAGGTCGTACACAAAGCTTATTTATCGTTTTATTCCACTTAGAAAAAATTATTATTCACAGCACTTTCACAAAAGGTCTAACGAATATATCTTCAAAATGGTGATTGACAATTTAAACCATGTGACTGAATATTAATGGAAAAAAGTTATTTACAATGATGCACCCACGCAGTGAATAAAGATATTTTTTTCAGTTAAATATTTTTGAATATGATAAAATAATATAAAATAATTTATCATACATATAAAAAATTATAAGTATTTTCTCTTTTACAAGTAAATACGATGCCTGTAATAAAAGGTATTAATGTACACACTATATTACACATTATAGATATTATTACAAAGTAATGAAATAGAATGAGAAAACTTAAGTTAACCTTATTTTAAATGTAAAATATAACGTGTGATTAAAAAACTTAACATTTAAAACAAAACAGTGATCTTTTACAAGTGTTGGCAACCCAAAACCTAAACATATGATTTTTGAACTGCCATCCAGGTAAAAACCTATCATGAACAGACTACAGCATTGATGTTGCCAAACATGCTGTGACTGTGATGGTTGATGGATCTGAGTGGCTGAGACTTTCACCAGTTACCACATAAAGTCTCAATAAAACAACTAGTAAATTATGTTTTTTTTAATATATATATATACATATACACACACACAAGCCGAATCAGGATGGCTCAGTGGTAGAACATTGAAATGCAATACCTAAGGTCTTGGGTTCAATTCCTATGTCCAGATTGTCATTTTTCACTTAAAAGAATTTGATTCTGGTATTATGATTAATCCTGACAACAATATCATGTATTAGTATTATATGATACAAATTAACCAATTTAATTTATATTTATTTGTTCTCACTTGCAACTATTCACCCAAACACATTCTGCCTATCACACCTTCAAGTCTCCAGCCAAGAATGAAACCAAAGGACTTTGATGTGGGTAACTACTATTATTCTAAGTCACAGTATAGAGTTGACCGTATAGCCTACTTATGGAAAAACAACTAATACAAGAAATTGTTTAGTTAGACAAGTAAGATATCACATATTTTAAAACACATTTATTAGATGTCATGGCTACTATTTTTCTCAATTCCAATATTAGCTTTGATTTTTCAATTCTTGCATTTCCAATTGAGATCTTTTTACCTGCAGTCATTCTAATATTGAAAATATATTGTTTATTTATGTACTAGCTGTAATATATTTGATTAAAAACTAAAAGTATAAATAGCAAAAAAGAGGTGGTTGTGTTTACTCCGTGCAAGATCACCAGAACACAAAGGTGATGCTGAGAACATTTTCATTTTGTCAGCACTTATATTAAAAAGGCAAATTAACTTATATTGAACACAATTAACTGCCCAATTATGAATTTTGCCATTTTAAATAAATGCCAGAATTTTCATCAAAGTTTATTAGAATTTAAGAGCAAATAATTGAGGTAAAACTTATATCTAGGTCATTTCTAAAAATAACTTACATTTTTTGTATTAATCTCATTGCGCTTTTCTACTTTTGATTCCTTCTTGGTAATCTTCCCTGTGGTGGGGGAAATTTTCTTACCAGCGGAGCTGTCTGCAAAAGTTTTCTCTTCTAGCATGTGTTCTTTTTTCAGGTGCGGTGTTTTCTCATCCGTAACAACATGTGGACTACAAACTCCTTTAATTGACCCATGAACATCAGTCACAATCTTTTTTGATGAAACAGTAGAGGACAAATTACATAATTCTTTTGACAAATTAATGTCAAGTCTAATGGTGTTAGCTTCCATCAAAACCTCACTCGCTGTTATGGGCGTTTCATTCTTTGAATCCCTACTAGCTGGTTGTCTTTTTTTATTTGAAGCACCATTTGCTGGAATAAGTGTTGCATTCTTCGAGTCCCTACTAAATGGTTGTGCTGTTTCTGTCTTCAAAGTATTACTTTGTGAAATAGGTGTTTTATTCTTTAAATCCCTACTAGCTGGTTGAAGTGTTTCTTTCTTGGAAACAATACTTGTTGAAATATAATTTTCTTCTTTCACAAATGCAGGTGTTTCTTTATTTGAATTTCCACTCAACACAGGCACATTTTGCTTCAAAGGTGTGGTTTGATCACTCTTCATGTGTACCAATGTGTTATAACAAAGAGATTTATCTTTATTTTTAGCAAGTGTCTCTCCAGAATGAATGTGTTCACAAGCCAAAGCCTTATCCAACTGTAAAACATTCTCTGAATATTCTTTATCATCACACAGATCTATACTATCACTAGAGTCATTCTTAAAATAGTCCACTTCCCCAACTTCATCAATTACTTCAAAATCGTTAATGTCAAATGGAAAATCTATTTCCGTGTCCATTTCTGTTTCCTCTTCCATTGTTGTGTTGGCACCCAAAGACATATCCATTTTCAAATAATATCAAATTATTTTAAACCTGGAAAAGAAAATAATATTCAAGTTACTGTTTCAATACGCCAAGGTTGGAACAATTATCCCCAATCAAATAAAACAAATCTGGTTTGAAATAGGTCTGCCTAGTTTATTTGCATCTTCAATTCTCTCTCTCCCACACAAAAAGCACTGATAATAAATTAAATAATGCCAATATTGAGTTACAATTAAGACATAAAATAGGTGGTGAGATTTGTGATTGTCATAGTGTAGTGTCTTATGTGAGTGATGGTGTTATTAAAAATATTTTAATAAAACATACTGCATAAACGAATACAAGTTTGAAATATCTATTTGAATAAACATGTTTTTCAGATTTTAAAGTTATTTGGTGACAAAGAAGTGAAAATTAAACATGACATTCACAAATGCCCATTTATAATGATTCTTGATTTATTTATTTTTGTCTTAAGCTATTTTTAATTTGTAATTAATATTTTCATGTGAAATCTTACAAAAAAATTTTCTGATCTTGATTATTAGTGGAGATCCTTGTACTTTGGACAATACTTTTTTTAAGGTACGGTACTTTTTTTTTAGGGAAATCATCTTGGATTTACATGATAGTTCATGTTATACCATTAGTTGACCACAATATTAGCTTAGACCAATAGTTTTTAACCATTTTACAGTTGCATACTTGAATCTTTCATCAACACTTACTAAAGTACTACAGGATGTCTACTCAGTTAGAGGAACCAAAATTTGTGACTTTTTGACTACAAAATACCTTTGAGGGCATATAGCCCAAACGGTCACTAAGACGCGGTGCAAAAACAAATCCTCCGGTAAACGGTCGAACATTATATTGTACATTGGGCCTAGATATTATAGTAAAAAAACACCGTGGAGTACGGCAGAGGCTAGTTCCAAATGCTTCTTACCTTTTCCATGAATTTTCACTCCATTCAACCCACTGTGGCTTATATCATATTTCGAATTTATAAAATGTACAATAAGCCTTATACTGGTCATCTTCAACAGGGCGCAACCACTTTGAGTGTTTAGTTTCTTCAACAGTCAGCCAAAACTCTTTGAACGAACATTTACCAGGCATCTTTTAACAGATTGCTATTTGCTACCAACGTTAATTTGAAATTATAAAATACATTTTACACCGCCTTCAAATTGCAGTCGGTTCACTGAAAGCGTAAAAAATTGATAATTACCGCCAACATCTTTATCCAGATCCACAACACAGATGAACGCCCGGTTTCTGTAGAAAATGTCCTGGTATTTTCCTGTATCATCTACAAAACCTGAATTCCAATTTATTCACTCGAAAACCATTATTTGTGGACACGCACACGGCATAATGTACTCACACACCCCACGAGATAAGTAGCACACCAAATTAATATTTAATACAAGATGGCGAAAGTTAACCTTGTCGTTAGAATCACAAACAAAACAATCAGGCAACTTCCTACTGGCGCGTGCCATCACGTGTAGTGGATAGCGAGCACTATCTTTGAAGCATTTGCGTTATTACAATGTGCAGGAAATTTAAACTAAAATTATTTTCGTGACTTTATGACCAAAATATTAAAAATTCATGACTTTTGTGACCTTTTTCCTGATTAGTGACTTTTTCGTGACTTTCCTGAACCAGTAGACACCCTGTACTAAGTACTATCCCTAGGGTTCTTTAATCAACTTAATTCATTTTTATACCTAACCAAACAATTAATTGAAATTCTTTAAATTCGGGTTTTATAACTATACTAATTATTCAACTAAGGGGAAAAATATGTTATTTAGACTAAAAAGCTATGCATACTGTAATCTATATAAAATCCATGTAACTTAGTGTCCGTTTATCTGGCCATAGGTTTTGTCAAACTTCCTTACAATGTACAAAGCTGAAACTTCACAAAACTTCCAAAATTATTAAAACTGAAATTTTTTTGCAGGGGGGATTCAACAAATCACAATCACTTGGCTTGAGTTATAAGGCCTAGATATAGTTTTGGCCTATCGAGCACATGCCATCTGTAGGATATGGTCAGATTATAACAGCAAGTTTCAGCCCTATCTGTTTTTGTGTAAAAATTTTTGTAAACAAAACCTAATTGTATTAGGGCAGTAAATTCTGTGTGTATGGCACCACCTATATCCCTGTTCTTTTGTCATACCTTCTCTGTGCTTGTCCGGCGGTCACACTGTTAATCAAGAAAAATAACTTTATTTTAAAATAGCTAGCCTTTTCTATCATTTAGCAAAGTGTTGTTTGTATTTCAACTATCACTAAATAATCTGCATAATCTCGACATGATCGTTGCATTTTGTGATCAAAAATTGAAATTTGATTTCATTTCAATCAAAACTTACTACCTGTCCGGGCTGTATGCTTATGTGGGCCAACTAACTAGGCTAAATGGTTTTGTGGGTGAGGAAGATCATATTTAAAGGGTTTATAGAAGATTTGCAAGGAGGGATATAGTGGAAAACCAATTTGGAAAGTAAAACCTTAGTACACTAGACCGAGATCTAAACCTCGATGTCCCTATCATCGGCAGTTTAGTCTACTGCAAGAGTAACACCTTAGACCATGCAGCCACCAAAACAGGTAATACCTGTTTAAGCGCATAGGATCACGGGTAAGTAATCCACATCATCGTCAATATTTCCATTCTGAGAATGGTTTGGAAATTTGAGTTTTGCTTAGATGTAATATTTATTAAAAGTTTTCAAAATAATATTGGTATCATTGTAAAATATTCAAACATTGCAATATTACAAAGAAAAATCTGAGACTAATATTAGACAAAAGGAGCGCATCATCACCATTATATTTGACACATTTTGGGAAAGACTCTTACCTAACATATTTGCTTTAATTAGCTTATAAAATAATTAATTAATTTGTTTGCTAACTAAAAGACCACAATTTTTTTAGACACACATCACACTAGGTACCCATTTGGGTTATACGCTATCAGCATATTCAAACCATGTTGGTAGCCACCTCATTCCACAATGTACACTATGACAACCTAGCATACAAATAGCTTAGCTGTAAATAAATTTATATGAGACCTAAACTCAAACCAACTTTTAATAATGTTTGATTTTCTCACTTATACAGGTTATGTTGGCTTGGATTAGTTTCTAATTCATTACATATTAACTTAAAAACAATTATTTTAGCCAAATTAGAACTATTAAAGGAAATGAAGTTTACAAGATAATCATAAATATTTTATGAATTACAAACTAAAGCCCCATCTACAGACTCGGTATTCGTAAGCTGTGTTCTACTCCATAAAAGAATGATTCTGTCACTTATCGTCTACCCAATGTAAATAAATTCAACTTAATATTTAAGTAAAGATAAAGAAGCGTTGTACATAAACACTATTTAATTTGTCCTTTTTGATCAGAGCCACAAAAATGCCAACAATTAACAAAACAAAAAAGACAAAGCACAAACAATTTAAAAAAATATATATAAACAAAACATGATTAGAGGCATAGAAGCACTCCATAGAATTTGACTCAACTTTAACTTTCTAAGGACTAGTTGATACAGGCTGCTAAAGATTACCAATCACAGCAAAATAAGTGTGCACACGCATCAAAATGAAAGCACCAATGGCATTATCATAGCAATTACACCAACCAACTCACGTTTCAAATATTTGTGACTGCACTAACCTACCTTTCAAATGTATCCTATACTGAATGCTTTATCAAAATATTATATGTAGTTACATTTGTTAATAATAGTTCAACTGTGATATCAGCTTCACAGATGATGTTTGCTTGCACATAGCTTTATAAAAATACTTTTCAAAGAGTTTAACTGGATGTTTTTTTCAAACTTTCTCATTTGTTGGCACAGTCACTTGATTACAGATACAGGCTCTATAAATATAATTTCCATTTTTAAGGACTTAAGGACTATAAGGATTCGGAGCTTGCACACTCTGTTGATGGGGCTTAACCAAACCTAATATAATCTATTCAACATTCAATATTTGAGAAAATGTAATGTTAATAAAAGTTTGGATCGATATATACATAATTATATGTTGGTTCAAAGGTCGATGTCTTTGAGAAAATGATGAGGAATACAGCTGAAGTTTTAATATTCCGGTATTTATAACGTTTGTGTTAAAATGAAGTAATTAATGTTTCTAGGCCTAGTAGTTATTAAGTATGGTACCTGCTCGTCTATTGATGCCTGTGGTTATATTGGTTTGAAAGTTTGAACCTATCTAAATGGATTTGGGAGTAGGGTGAGTTGGGAATAAATTACAGTTTATTGAATAAAACCTAAACTAATTATTAAGGACACACAAAAAATCATTATGTGTATGCATCATAGGTACCTATAATATAGTGCCAAAAAAAAGTGTTAGTAACACTGATATTGCCTTCTATGCAATATAAAAAAAGTTTGCTTATAGTTCCATATATGTGAAGAAACATCAACTTTAAAATAGTCCTACTATTAGTGAACCAGCTGAACTACAGTATTCATATTAAGGTATGTATACATTACATATGTTTTCATCAGATTGAGTCATTTGTGAATTATAGTTTTTAAGTTATTAACAATTAAAAACATAGGGTAATTTGGGTGTAATTTTACATGATATTAAAAACTAACCACACTTTTTGTTTTAGATCATGCCGCGTACATACATCAAGAAGAAACCTCAAACATATGACTCAAATGATCTTGAAAATGCCAGAAAGAAGTTCAGAATGGATTATCAGTGTATGCAGCAGAAAAAAATACTAAACTCCAAACGAAACAGAGGACCTTGTAAGGTGAAAGCCTGAGCTTTTAACAAAAGCAAAAGCCGAAGGCCTTTCTCACTTTATTATTGATGAGTTTTTCAAGCTATATCAGACAGTTCTTGACGAAAATAACTTAAATGGACACCCAGAAAGTATTTTCAACCTGTATGAGACCGGCCTTGGCATTGATCCTACTAAAGGTAAAGTATTTGTCTGAAAAAAGTGCTAGAATGAACTTTTCACATTCCTGGAGTGCAAGTAGATTACAGTAGGCTATAGTGTCCTCTTTGTAGCAGATGCTGATGGGGAATGTTATCCACCCTATGTTATTTTTAAAGGGAGTGGAGGCTTGCAAAATATTTGGGTACAAGGTGGACCTGCTGGTGCACTATATAGTGTCACAGAATCTGGTTGGATGCAGGACTAAATCTTTGAAAAATGCATTTCTCAATCAAGTAAAACATCTTAAAAAACCAGTTCTAGTACTTTTAAATGTGCATGGCAGTCATTTGACTTATAATGTGACCTGTACAGCCAGAGATAGTGACAGTATTATTTTGTGCCTCCCTCCAAACACATCTCATACCCCTCAACCATTGGATTTTGGTTTATTTGGTCCAATGAAGAATGCTTGGAAAGGTATCCTGCAGACATGGTACCACGGGTCCGGCCTAAAAAATATAGATAAGGCTATATTTCCAACTCTTTTAAAGAAACTTGTAGCAACCTCATCCAAAGCAAACCATATCATTGGGGGTTTTAAGGGCTCCGGTATCTACCCAGTAAATAAATCTGCTCTGGACAGTTGAATTGTCTCACTAAAAACAGCAGAGAATCTGGTGCCTAATAGGCCTAACACACAAACTAGGCCTAACAACTCAAAAGAAATCACAAATATACCAAGGCCCTCATCAATTAGCCAAAATGAAGACAAAGGCCAAAGACTAACAATCCAGATGACTGTATAGGTCTAGACCTAAATTTACTAGGCCCCATCACCAGTAGGTATTGATATAGGCATAGTTAAGCCATCACTAATGAAGAAACTGAAGGAAGGAATAATCAAAACATTATCACCTGAGCAGCCTACAAATGTATTTACAGCTTTAAAGAATTCTAAAACATTAATTTATTCATTGAATTTGTAATAGTAATAAAAGTTTCTTCTACTGTTCTGTACCTTATTTCTTAAAATATCTACACTTAACTATGGTTGGGGTAATGTAAGTACTATTATTAAAGTTTAAAGCATGTTTTACTTTAAAAATACATATTATACCCAAATTCCCTCATCCATGGGAAATTTGGGTATAGTCAAACTTAAGGCCCTGACACAGACTCCATATCCATAGATCCATGGTCCGTAGTTTGTGTTCCGTAAGAAATTGATGCCAGAATATCAGATTGCTCTGGCCACAGAGTCCATATCCACAAGTCCTTACTTCGTAGAAGTTGCCCAACTTTAACTTTCTAAAGACTAGTTCATACGGACTACCAATCACAGCCGAGTAAATATGTGCATGAGCATTGAAATAAAGAACAAATGGCAGTGAGAGGATCCGTCGTTATGGAAACTTATACAAAATGAAAAGATGGCCACATGTGGAGCTATTGCAGATTTTTTTTTTTCTAAAAATCTAAACACCCTAGGAAGAGGGGCTTCTAGGAAAATGTTTTCTGAGAAATAGCAAGTTTTCAGAAATATTAGTTTTGCTTTTGTAGGTTCAACACCTTATTATTAAGAATATTAAACATGCTTGTTTTGTTTTCATCCTAAATACTAGTACATCCATTTTGCATTTTCAGGCTATTGTAAACACTTATTTATTTTAAGTTTGATAGTTAAAAATCGAGTTATAAGTATAGAACCTACATTTTAGTATATACTGGAAGTGTTCTCAACAAAGCTCTTTTTGGTTTCTTTAATTCTTATAAGGCCTATTATGATCAGCTAACTGCTCGACGCTCGCTCCTTGCTGGAGACGATTTTCTTTCAAATGTTTTTGATTGGACGAAGTTTATCATTATCTCATTGGTTTAAACCGTCACATGATTACGGATATTGACTCTGTCATAGCGGGTATAATTTCTTATTGACCAGGAACACGGAGTACGGACCTACGGATATGGAGTCTGTGCCGGAGCCTTTATGGTTACCATTTTGACAACAATGGTTAACACAAGAAAATACCATACATTCATTCTAGAAAGTCATAATGCTAAGATGGAAGAGGAAAAAATTAAAAACTTTGTCATGGTAGTATGCTACAGGCCTAAAATGTTGAAAAAAGGTAATTTTTATACCCAAACTACCCCAACCCACCCTATGGCTACCACTAGAATTTAACCCGTCTTTAAGGACTTGTAATCTTTAGTAGAAATACATTTTAATATGTTCTATTGAATTACAGTATACTCCTAGTTAACCCCTATAATAGTGTTTGATTGAGGTTAGCTAGAGATCAACCACGTTTTGCATCAAAAAACCAATGCTGATTCATTTCTACTTTCCATGTACGTTCCATACCTTTTAAATGTGAGATGGTACATGATAGCTTTACTTGAGTGATAACCCGATACAAAAAAAATTATTTTCATATCCGTAGAGAGTTAATACTTTGAAACAAGGTCATCCAAAATATTTCCCTTTTTAGTATTACGTTTTCTATTATTTTTAGTGTCATACATCCATTTCTAACAACTAGTCAAACCAAGTACAAAGTAGGGCTATGGACGAGTATCGATGGTCGATGTTTTCAAAACACCAGTGATCTCTATCACAGATTAAATACAAGATAGTGAAGATACCTAACCTAAAATCTCTATAGTATACTGCACAGATCACATTACTCCTTACTGGTGGAAATAAGCCAACCCCTTGCAATTTGCAACAGACCAAATTGTGATGCTAAAGTTTGTCGTCAGCTTACTAGCAAGGGGACAGGTTCAACGTTTCTTCCAATGTTTTTTGCAAAAACAGGTTTGTAGTGAATAAAAGTATTATTGTTTGTAAATAGTGTGGTATTATACCCCAATTAGCTGAAGACAGATTTACATTAAAGGATATACAATTCAGTTTTACAGGTAAAATCTTACAAATAAGAATAAAATATTTAATGTTAAAATAGGTGGAGTATCGCCCATGTTGTTTACATTCTGCCAATACAACAATATATTTAAAATTGGTTATTAGCTGATATATTGGTTTCAGAAACAATATTATATTTACAGTTTCATAACTATAATGAAATAAGGTAGGCTAGGTAGCTTAAAACCTAATTACGTGTTTGAATAACAAACTTTGTGTAGTTTTATATTCAAACTAACATTTATGTTATACGTATATTGCTTTCAGAAATCATATTATAATTATTTTGATAACTGTAATGAAATAAGGCCACTTAAAATCTGATTACTTTTGTTCAAATGACAAACTTTGTGTAGAAGTCTTACGTTCAAACGATCATTTAGGTTATATGGTTGTAGGAAGTGTTACTATATTAGCCTACATTGACTTATTTAAGGAAACAAGTCACAAGTGTTGAACATATTTATGCTCTTCAAACATTTTATTAACACACTCATTTCGTTGAATTAATCATATAGTGATATTTCTCATATATTAATTTAAAAAAATAGCGAATGATATCGAAATGCTGTTTGTGTGTAAGAAAGAAAAATGATATCCGTGCTGTATCCGAATAGTCAAGTCATATCCCTTATCTATGAGTCAAGTACACTTGACTTGATGCAGTCTTGATAATTTTACATTTCTCGTGGTTTTCATAGTGAAGAATGCATCAAACTATTCGAACAGCAACACACTTGGACCCA